>CANNZV010000004.1:0-82876 GCA_947561585.1 Caprella mutica
CCTAATAGAACTTGATGGAACCTAATGGTACCGAATGGAAACTTTTGGAACCTAATGGAACCTAACGGAACCTAATGGAACCTAATGGAACATATGGGTGAGTGAGTGAGTTCCCTACCGGACGTTTCGCTATCGGACGTTTCACTACCTGACGTAACGCTACCAGATGTTTCGCTACGGGACGTTGCGCTACCGGACTTTTTGCTACTAGGACGTTTCGCTCTCACACGTTTCGCTACCGGACGTTTCGCTGCCAGACATTTCGCTGCCAGACATTTCGCTACCGGACTTTCGCTACTTGACGTTTCGCAACCGGACAATTCGCTTCCAGAGATTTCGCTACCGGACTTAATTTGTTGATAATAATAAGAGATATTGTTGATAAATATTTTTGGATAACAAATAGTCAATGGAGAATATATATATTAAATATAATTTCCAGAAATTATTTATTCCTACAAAACCACTTTATCAATTTGATATTTCAACACAGGGTAAGTTCCAGGTTATCGGACAGCTCCAAATTATACAGCACTTTAAATTAAATATTCAATAATTATTTGATAGGTAATTTTAATTATAGTATCCAATATACATATATCTGATTTCATGGTTACCAATTACATTAACAGTTGAATGATAAAATTGAAATATAATTTTTTAACCTACCCGAAAATGTGAAACTGTTCGATAATTCAGAATGATATTTCGAACAGGCCTTCGGACACATGATTGAAACGCCATTGGTTCGATCATGCCGAAATGAAATTGATATTATGAGAATTGGCTTGACATTTGTATGTGTTATAAGTTTTTGAACTCAAATGACTTGTGTGAATTTTTTTCTTCTTTCTATACACCACTTTACCCCAAAGCTTTAAATATAATTAAGTCTCTATATAGATGCATTCACACTTGCGTTTCTCAACGCCGCGTTAGGAATACTGCTCATGGCAAAAAGTTTAGCTGCAATTAATTTTAATGGAGCCCTTCTCTCTTGCGTTAGAAAAAATGCTGCAATTTTTCTAACGCAAGTGTGAAGGGCTCCGTTAAAATTAATTGCAGCTAATTTTTTTGCCATTGAGAAACGCAAGTGTGAAGGGGGCCTTAGATGAAGCGAACTGGTTTTTGAACCACTTCTAGTTGGATTTCGACCATTTACCTAAAGGTACCAAATGGAGTCCTACCCTTGATCCTACCCACCTCTATTCGGCTAAAAATAACTTCCATTCGGTTCCATTCGGTACCAATAAGTTCCATTCGGTACCATTATAGGTTACATTAGGTTCCATTCGGTTCCATTCGGTAAATAGTCCTGGGACTATTTACCGAATGGAACCGAATGGAAGTTATTTTTAGCCGAATAGAGGTGGGTAGGATCAAGGGTAGGACTCCATTCGGTATTCCATTAGGTACCATTAGGTTCCATTAGGTTTCATTAGGTTCCATTCGGTACCAGTAGGTTACATTAGGTTCCATTGGGTTCCATTCGGTACCATCAGGTTCCATCAAGTTCCATTAGGTTCCGTTCGGTACCATTATGTTCCATCAAGTTCCATTAGGTTCCATTTGGTTCCATTCGGTAAATAGTCCTACCGATCTCTAATTATTTTATTTTGAAATTATTGGTATACCGGGGGTTATTTAGGTACCTAGGTACTTGACCGGCATTTTTTGCAAGGTTTTTTGTTAAAGTTTATAAATAAATTCAACTTTTTCCGAGTATAGGAAAGCGTTAAAAGAAATTTGCTAAGAATAAACTGTATATAATATTTTTAAAAAATTAGGTAGGTAGCTATGTGATAGGTACATACATAGGTAGGTATGCCTATTCCTCTATGGCTAGCCTAAATGACCATAGCAAGCTAGGTAGCTACCTATACCCATGAATTAAATAGTTAATTCATGCCTATACCTATTTCTTTTCAAAAATAATTATATATCAGGGACAAAATTGGTTAATGATAATTAACTGAATTAATTACCATGGTATTAATGAAATAGTAAGTATCTTAGAAGCTAATTATGAATAATTTTGATAAACTCTTCCAACTAGGTACTGGAAGAAACTTTAAAGTTAAATAATTTTATCTAAAATGATAACCAAAGGCCAGTTTCTTCTAGTTTCCTGTACTGATTAGACGTGTGTCGTTCTTGTTGTATCTCGTTTATTCATTCAAAATTTTGACGACAGGTAAAAAAACATAGTTAGGTAGTCATTATATTTTTGTTTTATGGCCTATATACGATTTATGTTTCCTACCTAAGTTACTAGGTTCTACTTACCAAGGTAATAGGTATGCTACCTACTAAGGAAACATAGGTACCTACCTAGGTATCTAGTATCTAGGTACCTATGTTTCCTTAGTAGGTAGCATACCTATTACCTTGGTAAGTAGAACCTAGTAACTTAGGCAGGAAACATAAATCGTATATAGGCCTAGATTGGAAGCTACCTAACCTAATTCTCAAAATATTCAATCATCAATTAGAATTTAGGTAGGTACTATATTCAACAAATACCTGAAATAGTTACAATCTTTTCAACTTATTTAATTTATAATTCTTTTAATTAATAATTACTGTTTCTCATTGAGACAGGGAGATACAATGCAGCGGTTTAATGCCTATCGGATGAATTCTCCAAGGCCAGTAGCCCAGCAGTCGCATGGACAGCGAATGCGTATGGAACTGCAGAGTGAGTAATGTACCTATGAAGTGAATATCCCGAAAAGATAATTTTATATACCTAGCTACGGGCTTGAGTAGGAAAAAATTGAATAGAACAATTAAAAAAAAATATTCTCAACCAATATTATCCATTGTTATTATCCATTATGCATTATCCTATAGCAGTGGTTCTTAACCTTTTTGTAGCATACACTAAATTAGTAAACCAACTGTGACATGCATCATTCGCACACTAAATCACACTGTTCGATGATCAAAACATGAATTTCGCATAGCTATGAATAAAAAACATTAGGTATGAACCAAACGGCCGAACCCATGAAGCGGACTCACCGAAACCCTAGGGTTCGATCGAACCCAGGTTGAAGAACCACTGTCCTATAGTCTAAACTTCTCATACACAACTTGTTAATTATCCTGACTTCCTAAAATCATGTTCACATTGTCACATTTGTCTTAACTTTTAACCTTCCATTTGCGGAGGTACCTACCTACCTACGGCTTCGTATGTCAAGTATTCCTCAGGGTCGTTCAAATATCCATACAGCTAGACAAATTTCATAAATAATTCGATCCCATTTAGTTTCGCCGATGTCAACTGTTAATATTATTACAATATAATAGTTACTGATTCTCATTTCTTACATAGCTATATCGATTTAAAATGTCAATGTTATGAGATAGTATATTGTCTACACAATGCTTCATAATCGACATGCTAATAGTTTTTGATTTGTGTTTGGTAGCCTCAACTGCCCCACCTTCAATAACTACCAAGCTAGATGGAATTCAGGCGAAGCTACAGAATGAAACTGATAAGCTGGTTAGATGGAAGATACAAACGGAGGTAAGAGTAATGATTTATAAATAAAATGGCTAGTTATTTTTTTTGTTATTGTCCGTGTGTTTCAGATGTTATTTTTCAATTCAGTTTCTTTCCAGTTCGATTCGGGGTTACATTATGATTTTCTATTGGGTGTTTTGTTTTGTACTGATTTTTTATATGTAGGTACTGATTTTCCACAAACTAACAAACAAAAAATTACTTGTTTCTTGCTCCAGATTGAGATGAACATGCAGAACCGCAAAGTTGAAGAATGCGAAACCATTATCAACGAATTGAAGATGAACGCTCTCCAGTCTCAGCTCACCAATGAGACTCTCTCTCAGAAGCTAGTGGAGGAACAACAAAATTACATCGAAATCATCGAGAAGTGAGTTTGTTATTTCATTGGAATTTTTATCGAATGTTTTTTCTGTTAAATGCTTACTGATTTAGACCATTAAAAAGATTGTGAAAATTCATACTGTGATTGACGTGATGCAATGATTAATACACTAGGATAAATTATTCAATCACAGTCCCCTACATATAATGTAGATGCATGCATGTTATTAAATGGTTGCTACTGGAATTAATCAATTATCATAATTCATTTTATTGTAAATGATAAAGAGATTGTACATCACAATAATATGTAAAGATATTTAAAAAATCAATAGCTACATAATCTTTAGATATCCTTATATATTTTTCTGTTTCAACTAGCTAATGTTTTTTATTCTTATCGGAAAAATATTTTATGTCGAGTAAGATTTACTATTGTTGGTAACTACAAGCTAAGTAGCTAATCATATTTCACAATAAAAAAACACGAGTGTAATTATACTATTTTATATACTTTAGAATCAGTCATGCTCAGTTATGTTTGTAATCAATTGAAATATATGAAACGCGATTTTCTCATTTGGTTTAAAAACCACAATAATTTATTAGAAACATTATAATGGTTGATAAAAACTAGGAAAATTTAAATGCATTCTTCATAATAAGTTAATAAGCTCTTACCTCATCAGAGTAAAACTGACAAGGAATTTAATGGCAGTGGTAGAGCAGCAACACTCTCAGCTAAAACAGTTCACATCAGAGTTTAAGAATAAAAGAATTAGCCTGGAGAAGAAGGTAGAAGTCAACTCTAAGGATCTTAACGGTCTCAACTCACTGCTCAACCAAATATCCCTTGAACATCAGAATAACATGGAGGACATCAATAATAAGTGTGAGTGTTGCTGTTATTCTTATCTTAATTAATCTTCATTTCATCTCTAGTTTCGTCCAATAATAACAGAAAATATGGTAAATGATCTATCTCACATTTGCATTCTTTACTCACGGGAAAATGGAACTAAATTACTACTTAACGGTAAAGGATCTAAATGGTCCTTAGATAGATATTCTACCCGATTTGACCAAAATGACTAGAGAAAACTATCAGAATGTTGAAAAGGGCCTTTGCCTTATTTGCTATTCAATTATATTGTTGTTTGTCTTGTTTTTGATGGATAAATATTGTCTTTTTTAAATTATTTCTGTCGATTTTTTATGAACTGCAGGAATTATTCGAATTGATGAACTATTCCCTTTTCGTAGATGAGGCAATGTTGGCTACTAGTGCTGAGAGTTACACTAACCTATCAGCTGAACTGAGCTCTGTTCGCACTGCACTCACCAGTGCAGAGTGCACCCTCTCATCCACCTCTCAAGATTTAGAGGAGTGCAAGGCAGAGATGCTGAAGAAAGGAAAGAAGTTGGAGAGTGCCACACAGGAGAGAGAAAAACTGGAAAAGGAAAGACAACAGGTGACAGTTGATATATATATTTCATTTAATTGAATATATATTTCATACAATAAATAAAAAAAAAACTTTAAAAGAAATTTAAGCTTCTACGAACTTTCAAAAATAAAAGTTATTATTGATCATTTAAGTCTTTTGAAATATTTACAACAATGATTTTAATTTTTTGTAATCAATTTTGATATATTATGGATAAAATACAATCGTTTATCTAATGTTTGAGGATTTATTATGGAAAACTTATTTAATTATTTAAATAGCTTTACCACTCCATCATGCATGCGATATTTATAGAGTTAAATACCTCAGTATTTCACTTTAATAAATACCCAGAAGCTCAAATTTTCTTTAGTCTTCCATGAATGGCCATCAGTTTTCTAAAACTGATGGCTATTGATGGCAGACTAAAGAAAATTTGTTCACTATATGGGGTAGTTCCCTTATTCAGGCCTCTACATTCACTATAGAGGAGTTTTTCGTGGTGTCTTTTTATTTAATATCTTCCATTCTGTATCTGTCAGATGAGCGAGACTCTCGACTCAGTGCAGTCTGATTTAAGTGGCCAGGTCTCTAAGTTATCTTCCGAAAACAAAGAGTTGATTGAAACCATCGCAAAAAACGAGGAAATGTAAGTAGCTGAACATATTCTTAATCTTAACTGGAATTGTAGTATTATTTGTGTTAGGTAGCTATTTGCCGGTTCAAAAAGTGGATAAAATATTATTAAAAGGTCATTATATAGAAGTATGAATAAAAGCATTAAGTATTACTCATCAATAAAGGACATTTAATGGTCTTAATATAGACATTACTCATTAATGAATAAACAACAATGGCTTAAATATATGCATTACTCGTTAATGAATAACTAACAATGGCTAATAACTAAGCCAGAACCATACATATAGATGCATTATTGTTTGATAAATAACAATTAACAATAACATAGGCATTATTGGTTGATGAATAAATATCTATGGCTTAAATATATGAATCACTCGTTGATAAATAACTAACTAACAGTGACTTAAATAACTGAATTACTGAATAACCACATCTCATCATCAGACTCACTGAGTACAAACGAGACCTGGAGTTAGCAGCTCACAAGATTCAGAATCAGGAGAATGTGTCTAAGAATCTAGAGGAGTACTCCAGGGATTTATTGGAGAGGATTAAAGAGGAGGAGAGGAGCAAAGCACTCCTCACTGAGGTGAGAAAATACTCCTCACATTACAAAATTATGTTTTTCTTTTAGATATTTCAATCATGGAAAATCTATAAAGATTCAAAAGAAAATAGAGTATTGATTCACTCCTAAGTAAAAATAGCTCTTTTTAAATAATTAAAACCTTAGAATTTGGTCATAGTTATATTATTATCAAAAGCTTCATTGAAAAGAAAGTTAGGGTAAGTTCCGAATTATCGATCAGTTCCACATTTTCGGATACGGGAGAGAAAGTAAATAGCTAATAATTGAAGAAATATAGTATTTTACTTTTGTTTTAATCGGTATCCATGTTGCCTACAGGTATCATGGATACCAATTAAAACAAAAGTTAAATTATAAATATTATATAGTTTATCTCACGTATCCAATAATGTGGAACTGACCGATAATTCGATACTTGCCCTTATTGTGACCATTTTTCAGAGTTTAGCTGAGGTTAAAATAGAACTGACTCTGAGTGAAGACAAAGTGAAGGGAATGAAGAGCGAGTTGAAGGACATGGAACTCAGGATTGAAGAACTCAACAGCGCTCTTCATGCTTCCAAAGAAGGGCTTGTGGCGAAAGAGGTGAGTCCGTTGGAAAAAAGCTTGGGGCGAAAGTGGTGAGTCAAGTAGAGAAGAGCTTGGGGCAAATAATATTAGTAAGCTGAAGAAGGGCTAGGGGCGAATTTTATTTTATTTATTTATAAAACTTTTATCTTTGAATGTGAAATCAAATAACTATAACCTAACGATATTAACGCATTGATTCATTTTTATAGTTTATCAATTGTTACTTGTTTTACTCACTGTTCCAATGAATATATATATTTTTTTTTCACTCCAATACTTTATTCCTCACACAGCTAAATGAATTAATACAACAACCATTCGATCAACAACCCAAGAATTAATTAAAGATGATTTCAATTTTCCTCGGTCACTATCTGAGATATAAAAATGAGATTATTTCGTTTGATAAAACTGTATTTTCCGTTAAAAACAATGTGAGATAGATTAGAATTGTTTTCTTTTTAGGAAGAGCTGGCGAATAGGAAGTCTGCTTACGACTCCAAAGCTGAAGAAGTTAAAGAAATGCAGTCACGCGTTGCAGAACTGCAACAACAGGTGAATTGGATGTTTTATCTTCCATAATTTTTCTCAGTTAGATCGGGTAAAGGATCTAGCTATCCACTTGGACTTGACAGAAAAAAATAAACAGTTAATTTCAATAAATTATGACTAGATAATCAATTTATCGAACAAAGTAGAAAAATAAATGGTCACAAATTTAATAATTGTAATAATATTGTAAATATTATTACCATTATAATAATTTATTCGTCAATATGATATTCGTCAACTGATCAATGCCATGCCTGTAGAAGGATCCTAGCATTAAAAAAGCAATGGTATGTCAACCAAGTATTATACATTAAATTTGTGACCATTTATTTTTCATTGCATTCTATAAATTATATCGAACAAAATAATAACATGGCTGTCTATTCTTTTCTGTCATGTCTGTGTACTTAGATCCTTTACTTTCCATTAATTTCGTACTGAAGCTGCAATACTCCGTGAATATGGGATCTATCTTTCACTAACAAATTTAAACCCTTTATAGCTACTCATAAATGGTAGATAGCTAGATCCTGTACACTATTGTGTTCTTCTATTATGGAGAGGATATGAATTATGATTAAATCGGCAAAGAAAACCGAAATAAGTAAATCAGATTATCAAAGCGACATTAGAAACTTAAATAATTAGCTACACAATTTAATCGGCAATGAAAACTGAGATAAATTACTAATTAAATTAGCATATTAGCGCTGAGTTTAGCGCTTGACAAAGTTTCTACGTTTCAGTTAGCAGGCTTGACAAAGTCTTTACGTTTTAGACAGCGGACTTGACAAAGTTTTTACGTTTCAGATGGCAGACTTGACAAATTCTTTACGTTTCAGTTAGCAGGCTTGACAAAGTCTTTACGTTTCAGTTAGCAGACTTGACAAAGTCTATACGTTTCAGTTAGCAGGCTTGACAAAGTCTTTACGTTTCAGTTAGCAGACTTGACAAAGTCTTCACGTTTCAGTTAGCAGACTTGACAAAGTCTTTACGTTTCAGTTAGCAGACTTGACAAAGTCTATACGTTTCAGTTATCAGGCTTGACCAAGTCTTTACGTTTCAGTTAGCAGGCTTGACAAAGTCTATACGTTTTAGTTAGCAGGCTTGACAAATTCTTTACGTTTCAGTTAGCAGACTTGACAAAGTCTATACGTTTCAGTTATCAGGCTTGACAAATTCTTTACGTTTCAGTTAGCAGACTGGACAAAGTCTTTATGCTTCAGTTAGCAGGCTTGACAAAGTCTTTACGTTTCAGTTATCAGGCTTGACAAAGTCTTCACGTTTCAGTTAGCAGACTTTACAAATTCTTTACGTTTCAGTTAGCAGAGTTCTCATCAACTACGGAGGAGATCATTTCCCTGAAGGACTCTCTCACAGTTTCTTCAGACAGAGAAAGGTCCTTAGAGGAAAATGTGGTGCAACTGAAACTAAACCTACAGACTCTGAAGGAGGAGTTACTAACTTCTGAAGCAACCATTTGCACCGTGTCGTGAGTCACTTGGTTGATGATATGACAACTGATTATCTAACCTAGAAAAGTATTATCTAATATAAAATTGGATTATCTAATAAGAAATCATACAGTATTTATTACCTCTTCATTTAATTTATAATTTATTTAAAGTAGTAACTATTTCTAATTTGTGTTTTAATTCTCCCCTCCCAGTGACGAATTAACTCAAGCCACTGAAGCCACCACTCAAATCACTGATGAGAAACAAAAACTAGAAGAGACAATCAAAGAGAAAACTAAAGAGAATAAAGAACTGGACAGAGAGGTGAGATGTTATTGTAAGATCAGATGTGCCCGTATATTGTGTTGGTAACTCGTTAAAAACTTTCATTCATTGAATTCAATTTTGACCAAACAGTAGGTATTCTGAAAGGTCATCAGGTAAATTAATTTAATTTACAACATTTCCAAGGTATTTAAAGGAATAATAAATACGGAATATACCACACATGCATCCTTAGGTCCCCTTCACACTTGCATTTCACAACGCCGCCTTTAAAAAAATGCTCATTGCAAAAAGTTTAGCTACAATTAATTTTAACGGAGCCCTTCACACTTGCGTTTTTTCACCAGCATTTTTCTAACGCAATATAGCTCAGTCCCCAGCTAAAATACGAGCAAAATTTTAAATGCTGGAACTTTTAGCAGGATACGAATGTCTATTGTATCGTTCACATTAGCGTTTTTTTTTCACTGCTGAGATTGCATACATACACAATACTTTTTGACGAAAATAAGATGAAGATGAAAAATAGACAATGAAAAATAAGGAAATGATAACCAGTGAAAATGATAAGCAGAGAAAATGATAACCTGAGAAATTAATAACCAGAGGAAATAATAACCACTGGATCAAAGAAAATGATAATTAATAATAACCAGAAAAAAATGTTAAGATTAGCAATTTTTCTAACGCGGCGTTGCAAAAACGCAAGTGTGAACACATGCCAAATGAGCATTTTTAACGCGGCATTTAGAAACGCAAGTGTGAAACGAGCCTTAAACTATTCATAACCGCCTAGTATCCTGACACTTATCGGGTTCACAGTACTCGGAAAGTGAATGTTAAGGTCAATCATGAAACTCTAAAAATCACAAATATTTTTAAATATTCATGTAATATGTGAGTGAAGAAGGTATAGCTACTAAACAATAAAGAACAATATTTATATTTCATAAATAATTTATAAATATAAAAATCACAATTCTGCTTCACAACACATTCTCCCTGAACAGTTGAAGAGCACTAAAAAGTCCCTGACAGCCGAGGGTAAGAAGTTCACCAAACTGAGGGACAAGCTGGAGAAGATGGAAGAGACGCTACTCACTCTCAAGAAAGAGAAGCAAACGACTGAGCAGACCTCTAAGGTGCTCTATGATCAACTGCACGATGACTACAATACCCTCAAACTTATGAATGAACAGAAAGTACAAGTGAGTGATTTTCTTTACGTGTCAAATATAGTCCCCGTGATGTCATCCGAAACGTTGGTATCTTACGTCAAGATGAATATTGATCATAAAAGCTGATTTCATTCTTTTTTCATCTGATTTCCACTATATTCTAAACCTAGTCAGTTTTAAAAATGTCATTTTTTCTCTTTCCTTCCGCCATGACATGCACATATTTATAACAAACCTACTAAAGATGTAAATGCAATTAACAATACTAATCGTTTTTGTTTATATCTTCATGTACAATTTTTTCAGGAACTTTCGAATAAAATGAACGAGCAGAAACTACACAGCGACACTCAATTGGAAAAATTAAATAATGATTTATTCGTCAGAAATCAAGAAATGGTGAGTGATTGACTGTGTAAGTTGAGGTATGTTAATTTTATGCACATATGTGCGTAATTACCAGGGACTCAGAGAGGCAAATTACCGGTCACGATGGCACATGAATGTTAGTAGAATGCGAAAGCATGTTAGAAGTAGGTTGTGTATCAATAGTTAATCTAGTAGAACACAAAATTCACTTAACATTATACAATAAATATGAATGTACACAATACATAATAATCAATATAGCTACACTTATTGATAGCATAAAAAAATCATCGAATAAACACATGAATAAAAAAACAATTATAACTGTTTTTAATATATTATTAGTAACCTAGAAAAGATAATTTTATGGAGAAAGTTTATTTCCAGGCCACAAGCTATTTCAAATTGATATGTTTTTCTTTCTGTATATCTTTTCTGTCCTAAATGCACTTTGTACGCAATGCGTCTTTATATCCATTTCACTACTGAATTTTTTTTGTACAAGTACAGATTTTTATGCTCTGTAATTTTTCCTTATAACTTCTTTGGTCAAAGTAGAGTAAGTTTCAGTTATCAGACAGCACCACATTTCCGGACATACAAGAAAAAACTAAATAAAATAACATTTTAGCTCGTTATTTTACAGTTTTTATTAGCTATAGCATGCCTTAAAATATGGATCTGTCCGATAACATGGAACTTACTGTAGCTAGCTACTCTTGTATAATTTTTAAAAGTTCAATTGGAGACATAGCTAATGAAATGCTTAACATTTTCCATATAAGGAGAAGAAGAATGAAGCCATCGAGGAGCTGAAGAAGCAGTTAAATAGCGCAGAGATGGAGCGTCTCCAATGGACTAAGATCAAGAGACACGAGACTGAAGAGAAGACAGTGTCTGCCCTAGTGGAAAAAGAACAGTCCCACCCTCCTGTGAGTACAGATTATTTTTGTATCCGCTAGTTTGTTGTAACCACTAAATTGTTGTATCCGCTAGTTTGTTGTACTGCATTAAATATATATAATGACTCCTGCAAAGTTATTAAACAATCATGGAGTGTGCAGTACAACATACTAGCGGAAACAAATTTTTTTGTTGTATATCCGATATTTTGTTGTAGGGTACTGTACATTTCATGATTGTTCAATGACCTGGCAGGGGTCATTTTATGTAGTATTTATAACAGTACAACAAAATATAATTTGTTGCATCTACTAGTTTGTTTTACTGCGCACTTCATGATTGTTTAATAAGTCTAGCATTTGAAGAAAATATAACCTAAAGGGAAACTATCCTATTTATGTGAGTAAAGATCCTATCGTAATGAATCTAGAGTGAGTATAATTAAAGCGTGAGTAAAGGCTCTACGAGGTAGATATCTTTCACTCAATGTATAATAAGATAAGTTAACGTTAAACATTTCAGATTTAGCCAATAGAAAAATTGAAATTTAGTCTTTTGTAGAAATACTGATGTTATAAAAATATCAGGTACGTTAGAATGTTGAATTATTTCATAAAAGTTGAAGGTAAATTCATTGAATCTTGCTTCTATTTTCCAGCAGCAATGAATTATTCAGAAAAAAATATACTGAATATACAATGGTTTAGACTTTTAAAGTAAAATTATACTGTAGCTATATCTAAATGTTACTAGAAACGTAAAGTGTCCGTACCATATAATGTAATAAATTCATATAGCCACTTTTCTGCTAATCACCCAATTTTCACATAATTATAACTTCTATCACAAGTTGTTTTAGTTCAGTTACTTTGTACTGAAGTTTAATGCGTTTTCTTGGATTGTTTAGAGACTTCCACCGCATGAATAATTAAACAGACGACTGCCACGTGGTATAACTTGTCCCTTTATTATGCTCATAAAAATACCGAGACATGCTCTATTATTGTTAGCATAAACAGTTCTAGGGTGAGTACACTATTGCTGATAGCAAATTACAGAAGATGTGCATAGATAGGAAGGATCTTTTCAGTGTTATTCTCATTCTAATTGAATGACGCGGTATCTACAATGAAAATTGAACCTATTTTCATAACTTGATATCGGGAACTGTGTTCCTATGTCATACATATATAATATACTTTCTGCCAATTTTCTTTAATGGAATTTGATTTAAATAAGTAGTTAGTAGCTATTCATTTAAATAACAGTATTTTATCTAGAGTTCTATTCCCAATAATGAAATTGAATTATTTTTCTTTCAAATGCATATATTATTTCTTATTCTGTGGTCTCCATCAATTCTTTTCATATGAATTTTCTCCTTTTAATATTCAAACATGTCATATGTTTTTGAAACTACAAAATATTACAAACTATATAAACTATTTGCAGTTATATAAAATATAGCTAACTGCTATATAAAGATATAGCCTAGCTATATAAAAATGAATGAATATTATCATAAAAAGAAAGTATCTATATACGCTCTAATTATCTTAAACGTATTTAAATACTATTTTGACATTATTTCCCTCTTTAGTTTTCAGAGAATACTGAAAAAAGAACTCCAGAAGGAGATAAACCTTCGATGGGAGAAAAATCCCCCAAAGCTTTCACCAGTCCCAGCGTGTTCGGAAGAAGTAAGACCGTCATCACCCCTATCAAGACGCTGTCCAATAAAGTAAGAGCTTAGATAGCACTTCAGTTATAGGGGTTTCATTGTATGGAGAATACATTACCAGTATAAAGTCTATTTGTCTCAGTGATATCGATATTAATATATTTTAAAAGAAGATAATACTAATGGAGTTGTACTTTTACTAAACCGTAAAACTCCTCTATACTAAAGTCCTCTATAGTGAATGCAGTGTCCTGAGTAAGGAAGTAGCCTCTATAGTGAACAAAACATCTTTTGTCTGCCATGAATGGCCATCAGTTTTAGAAAACTAATGGCATTCATGGCAGACTAAAGAAAATTTGTTAACTATAGGGGCTACTTCCTTACTCAGGACACTACATTCACTATAGAGGATTTCATTATATACGAGTTTTTCTTTAATATTTTTATTTCGTTCACAATCAGGAGAATGAATCGGCTTCTCGTTACGGTAGTTTCAAGAGAGGCATTTTGAAGAGTTCTGCCAATAACCTTGGGTCTGCAGACAAGAAGAGGGTGATGTTCAGCCAGAATAGTAATGCATATCAGCTGGATTCGGACAGCTCGGACTCGCAGGCTATTGAAGTATGTCTAATATAATCTCAAACATCTTCTAACTTCTAACATGTTCTACCAATTTTAAACATGTTCTACCAATTTTAAACATGTTCTACCAATTTTGAACATGTTCTACCAATTTTAAACATGTTCTAAAAAGCTCTATCAATTTCAAACTTATTTTACCAATTTCAAACATGTTCTAAGTTTCTAACCTGTTCAAACATGTTTTAACCTGTTCAAACATGTTCTAACCTATTCAAACATGTTTTAACCTGTTCAAACCTATTCAAACATGTTCTTACCAGTTCAAGCATGTTTTTGACCAGTTAAAACATGTTCTAACCAGTTAAAACATGTTCTAACCAGTTAAAACATGTTCTAACCAGTTAAAACATGTTCTAACCAGTTAAAACATGTTCTAACCTGTTCAAACATGTTATAACCTGTTCAAACATGTTTTAACCTGTTAAAACATGTTTTAACCTATTCAAACATGTTTTAACCTATTCAAACATGTTCTAACCTATTCAAACATGTTCTAACCAGTTCAAACATGTTTTTGACCAGTTAAAACATGTTCTAACCAGTTAAAACATGTTCTAACCTGTTCAAACATGTTTTAACCTGTTCAAACATGTTCTAACCAGTTAAAACATGTTTTCAATTAACATCATAATCCACATTAACTAATGTGCTAACGAGAAGCAAGGTACAGTAGAACTCCTCTATAGTGAACGTAGTGTCCTGAGTAAGAGAACTACTCTGTATAGTGAACAAATTTTCTTTAGTCTGCCATATAATGGCCATTAGTTCCGTTAAAGAAATTTGAAGTGTTTGTTTTCAATAGATTTGCAGTGACATGGAAGAGAAGCTGGAGAATCTTCTAAGCAATAGAATCACTCCGGCTGGTAGAAGAAGACTCACCTCCTCCCGTCTCAACTCCTTACCTTTCGCTCCAGTGGCTCCAATGAGACATCTTCAACAGACATCCACACCTATGAAGACCAAGCGCTCTATTACTACGCCCAAGAAGAATAAGAAGGTATATTGATTTCTATCTTAAGAAACATTGTAGTTTGAAGGATTATAATCATATGCGCGGAGGTATGGAGAAAATTTTAATGAGGAAAAACCTTATGCAAAAATATTTAATTATTAACCTAATATAGAAAATGTTAAATCTAATGTAGGAAATGAAAAATTTAATGTAAAATAATATAATATCAATTAAAAAACCTAATGTAAAATGAAAAACTTAATGTATTTGAAGTTGTAAAATCGAATGTAAACCTATTTTGAATATATAATATCTAATGAATAACTTAATGTGAAAATGTAAAAAACTATTAAAAAAACTTAATGTAAAAAATGTTAAATCTAATGAAATCTCTAATCCTCTTATCACACATTTACGCACCAAATACTTTGACACTTCAAAATAGGGTTACATTTTATCAGTTTTACATCCTATCTACCAAACCAACTATTCATCTATTCTATTAATATAAATGATGAGAATCACCCTAACTGTTGAGCATTGTTCGTTGCAGATGAAAATGGATGAGTCTCACGAAGGAGATGGATGCAAATTACTGCCCAAGAGGCCCCTGCCTCCCATCTTCAGTGAGACTAAAGACAGCACCAACTGTTCCGACGAAGTATTCGGACACTGAGAGTGTTTGATGAGAAGTTACGATTATTGTTTCGAGATTGTTACATTGTAGAGATATCTGTTATTTTGAACGGATTAGCATTAGATTATTATTTAGAGATTATAAGTTTAGATTTAAGTTTTGATTATAGAAAATAACAAGATACATGGTAGAGATTATTAGAAAAGAAGTTACGATTATAAAAATACCATTATTGTGAGATTGTTACATGGTAGAGATATCTGTTATTTTGAAGGGTTATTTACTTTGTTCTAGATAAATATTTTGTGTGTAGTATCACGACAAAATATTTCATTATAGTGAGAAATTATTTATCGTTATATGAGGGAAAACTGTTTTCATTATAGTTTAAATTATTCATCGTTATACCAAGTGTTAAACTATTTCAATATAGTTTGAAACTATTTATCGGTATTCTGAGGGAACACCTATTTATTATATTTTTAAATAGTTATCGTTTATTTTCGTGAGTATTTGGTGTTAGATACATATATGTTAAACATTTTATTATTTCTATCGTAGATATTTCTTCATTGAAAGGAACACTAAAGAAAAGAGCCAAAAAGGATAACAAAATTTAATATATCTCATCAAAGTATAGTTACTATATATTATATGTTAAACTGAAAATAAACGTCAAGACCATAAACATATACATTTTTCAACCTAGTTGAGAAAATCTATTTTAACGCTACTTGCAGTTGTAGAGGATAGCGCTAGGGTTATGCTCTTCAACTAAAAAGTCTTAGATTATTCATTTTTGTGTTAGGTAGACTAGTAGGCTTCATTTACTACCACCTCTTCATTTTCCTCTTCCGTCCGTTAGTGCAGCCATCGGTGCTTGCGTACCTTTTCGTCACATTCCTTGGTAAGTGACTGCATACACGGAGTAGCTCTTCTGCATCCATGAACATTGTCACCGACTGCTGGTAGGTGATTTTGTTCAAACAGCCACTTTCCTTTATGACTACTCCTTCCAGTCCCTTGTATTTCCTTTTGACGTCTACAATATGGCTTTCGGAATTGGTTCAAACGCAGACGTTAAACCCCTACTAAAATAATAATCCTTTTCTTAACATACAGTAGAACTCTTCTATAGTGAATGAGTTGGGACCAATTTTCGTTAGTGTGCGATTAATTGCAATCAGTTTTAGAAGACTTTTTACTTACAAAATTATACAATCCATCAGTTTTAGAAGACTAATGGCTATTTTATGGTAGACTCAAGAAAATTTGCTCACTATAAGGGGTACATCATTCACTATAGAGGAGTTCTTCTGTATTCCGACTGTTTCTGCAGAAGGTGACACTTCTCCTCAGTAAGTTCATTCACCCATATGGGGGTCCAGGTGGTCCTTACAGACTCCTAGTCTATACAGGTACTGACAGTTAGATACGCCAGTAGAAATAGACCGACTGTCGGGGCAGTAGGTCTGTGTCTGCGCTGAACTCTACCGTCTAACTGCGAGAAGTTTTTTTTGAGTTACGTACTCACAGTTTTGAAGAAAAGAGTAATTAACGTCAATTGGAGAATTTAGTAAAGAGGTTATCTAACATTTTGAAAATTGTCAGTAGTTAAAAACTTAAAGGGATTATCATTAAAACTAGCAATCAGTCAATTTGACTGCTTTTTACTTTTCAAACATTTGTATGACATAAATCATTATTGGTAGATACTTGAAATTATTATTTTTAATATAATGAGACGACATTTTTTTATATTAAAAAAATTTAAATTTGTTACCTACCAACAATAATTTATGAGTTACAAATGTTTGAAAAGTAAAATTTTCCTATTTTCCCTAATTTAATGAATTATATTTTTAAAGAATAATATTATTTCATAGAGTGATTTAATGTTCGGTTTTTGTGACGTCATTCACTATTTTCTGTGCTTTCCCAAAAACACTATCATAAAAATCCTTAACAAATAAATAAATATAATAAATAATATTCGTGATTATAAATATAAAAATTATAGCGAGAAAAAAAAAATTTAATAGAGTATTATGAATTTAACTATAATATGAGACAATATAATTTAATAAAAAGGAGTTAATTAACTAGCTTATTTTAAAAGTTAAAGAATTAGTTGATATATTTAATTGTTATTCCTTCAGTTATTAAAGTATATACAAAATAATATATATTTTCGATTATTAAAGACTTAAAAATGGCACTGAAAGTTTTCCTCATTTTGAGCTTCGTGGCACTATGTAAGTAATTATAAAAATAAATTATAAAATTATCATGTTTATAACATTATTTTATTGTCAATGATGAATCGTTATAAAATTCTTCCTATAATACAATCTCAATTTTAATGGGAAAATATTGTCTTGAGAAGAAAGGGTTTAAAATAGTTTAAAAAGGTATTAAATTCATATATTAAAAATGTGTCACCCTTTTTTTAGCATTCTGCAGAGTGGATCATCAATCATGGAAAAGAGCTGAAAGCAGTGATAATGATCTAGTAAGTACTTCAATAAGAAGACGAATAAATTCTTTGTATGCATGCGAATTTTTTTCTGATCTTTCTCTAAAATTTTAAGACTGTTATTTGTTCGTTGTTTCAGGTAGAAAAATTACCAAAAATATATATATTTTTTGAAACCTTGTGCTAGAGCCCTGTCACACGATCAAACATTTAACAAATAAAATTATCGAGCAAATCAATGAACGCGTCAAAACGCTATAATTAAACTATATCACATAAACTTATACTGCTTTCAATTGTAAAGGGTGGTACACACGTAGGGTTTTTTATATTTGACCAACTCTAATAAATAATAATTATATCGTATTTTCTTATATTATCGTGCAAAAAGTAGAAGGTGCTTAGCAAAAATTCGGGTGGAAAGACTTAAAATACCCTACGTGTGTACGGCCCTTAACATGTTTTATAATCCTCAGGAGATCTTCCAGACCCCAGAATGCCATGCAGAAAATGGCGTGTGTGCTCCAATAGATAACTGCCACAACGACTTTTTACACCCTGCTGAAGACCTCTGTGATAGAAACAACGGAGTACGCTGCTGCCTTACTACTACCTTCAAATCCAAAAATGTCATTCAGATGCCTAGCTGTGCGGCTTTGAAATCAACCTGTACCTGGAACCATCTCTGCGAGGAGAAGGACAGGCATGACGACACCACGCTGTGCGGTAGTCAGTATTATGTCTCCTGCTGTAAAAATGAGGAAGAGCCAATCATTGAGACATACAAGTCTAAGAGAGTCCCAACGGTAGCTGATACGGTGAGAAACAGAAAATTTTCACTGAAATTATTTTGATTCAAATTTCGAAAAAAATTCGAATTAAGAAATTCGAAACAAAATTTCACTCAAACTATTTTAATTCAATTTAGGGAAATTCAATTAAAAATTCAGTAAAATCTCACTGAAATTATTTTGATTCAAATTTCAGCCAAAAAAATAGGTAGTTAGGATTTTAGGAAAACAATTTAATAATTTTATCTATCGATAGTTTAAATTGGTGTAGAAAGAGCCTTCATTATTCGACATTTAGTGGATTTTCTTATAAAAAGAATGATCGTAGTTTTAATACTATAGAATTTAATCGAGATGATAATCATACACTGAGAAAAGCACTGTGTCTATTTTATTGATTGACTCTACCTGAGTCAATCTGACTATGAATTAGGAGTCAATATGACTCTTGTTTTTTTGTTAAATGTTAGGATGAGTCAAATTGACTCATATTTTTGAGCCGGTTTTGAGACAAACTGATAGCGGATTTTGAGTCAATTTGACTTAGATATTTTTCTCAGTGAGACATAGCATTGAGAAAGGTATCATATGAGGTATAACATCGAAAGGTTCAAAACCATTAACAAATTGGTCCATATCCGATTTTTTTCTTACTAGCTTCGAAATTTTTATTCGAATAGCTGTTTTCTAAACAAATGCTGATTCGCTTCGATATATCTTTTTCAGAGACCTCTTTGCTTTGCCGAAGGTGGTATGTGCATCATCGTTGGAGAATGTGATGACATCATACACGAAGAGGGCGGTCAAAAACTCTGCCAACCAAATGCAAAGTGTTGCCGTCCAAAGAACCATCGACTCCAAAGAACCATCGACATAGATGAAGTGGCTCCTGTGAAGAGAGACGAAGAATACATCCCAATTAGTGAGAAAAGAAGCAATGTAGAAGATACGGTGAGTTAGAAAAGCACATATGAGAAGATAATGAAGACATAAACAAACCGTCATAATGATGATTGATGATACGGATTTTAATATTGATGACTAAGGATACTTTCTTAACGAAAAAAAAAAAGATTTTTGCAATCCCTAAGTTATTTGAGTAGTAAAAACATATCACGATGAAGTAGTGGTGAATGCAAATGAAATTATAACCACAGGGCATAAATAACGTACACTCTTCCTAACAAGATTACCCAACTTTTGGATAATCTGTAAAATTGTCACACGCATAGAAGTTATAAGTTCGATAACTCCACTTTGGGCTTTAAACGTCATGTATTATAAAGTCACAATTCAACAGTTCACCCCATAATATTAATCAAACCAAATAAAAAAAGTACATTGAAACTCCTGAGTTATGAAGTATTGGTTTCTTCATAACTCAGAGCCACTTCATAATTCGTGTGCAGTGAGAGTTTTCTGTGATGAAAATCATAGACAATTTTTGCCATTGAGGGATAACTATGGTATAATTCTTATATGGATGTGCACTAAATTTTGTACAAAATTGGAGTAATGAAATAAATGTTGGAAATCAATATAGCTACTCATTATCGTACAAAAATTAATGTATATCATGGTAGTAGTCATTTATGCCTAAATTTAAATCATTAACCATTTAAATCTCAAACAATGCAGAAAACACAGTTTATACTCAATACTATAACCAATTCATTGATAACCTAAACTTTATAGTAAATCTTTGCCTTCCTGATTTGCATTTTCATATATAGGTAATACACAATTATAGGTGGTATCCTATAATTGAGTATCGTCCTATAATAGTTATTGGGTAGCTATCATCCTATAATTGGGTATTATCCTATAATAGAGTATTATCCTATAATAGAGTATTATCCTATAATAGAGTATTATTCTATAACAGATTATTATTCTATAACAGAGTATTATCCTATAATAGAGTATTATTCTATAACAGAGTATTATCCTATAATAGAGTATTATTCTATAACAGAGTATTATTCTATAACAGAGTATTATCCTATAATAGAGTATTATCCCATAATAGAGTATTATCTTATTATATGCTACGTAAAGTCTGGCGGAGAAGATTGCAAAAACCCACTATTATATTGAAATTGTAATTTTCACAAAAAAAAAACACTTCTATTTTGTAACTGCTTGTCATACTTGCATTTTTCATTTTCATTTCTGCAATATGACTTTCACTTGTGCCAATTTATTTCAATTCTACCAATTCATTATTCACTTCTGCCAACTTAACTTGGAAAAGGTATAGTTATACCTCAAGAACTATAGTTCTCTATGATTTAAACAAAGAAAACTACTTCATTACTGAGGAGCATTTCATAATTCAGGTCCTTCATTACTCGGGTGCTTCATAACTCAGGAGTTTCACTGTACTTTTTCCCAACAGTTGGCTCATTTTGGTTTGAATCCTGGACAAGTACGGGAATTGGGCTCCAAATGCGGTCGAGGTGGAGAATGCAGAACGATTGAAGAGTGCGGAAACGGATTCACCGACAACTCAGCGGATTGCGGACAGAGCGATTTAATTTGCTGTGTAATTACCCGCAAGAAATCCGATGAATAGATTTCACTGTTTCCCAGTCGGAAATTTCGAGAGACCTATGAAAAATTATACAGTTATCTTAATCAAATAGGAAATTCATAAGAAACTCGCCAAAATTTTCGGTGGCATCAAATTATGCCTGAACTTATTTTATAAAATTAAAGTTGGTATGTTCATTGTTGATTATAATAGGTTAGAACGATTGAGTATACTGATATTTCGCTATGAATGATTTTGCATGATTATCCCATATCAGGGAAGTGTTGCTACTAAAGATCATCAATGATAACAGTTTTTGTTTTCAACAAAAATATCAGAACATCGAAACTTATCATGGGTAACTATACTAACTTTCATTGAAGAAGTTCAAACATGACGACAGCGAAGATTTAGGCGGGAAATTTATATACGACCTGCAATAATCTTTGATATTCCAATGATACTGTTAAATTTTTAACACAACTGATGATGCTATTATGTTTACTATTGCCTTTAAGTTAGTGGGGTAAGTTCCGAGTTATCGATCAGTTCCACATTATGAATATTATAAAAAATAAAAGTTGAATTAAAAATATTATATACTCTTTTATGTGAAACTATTCAATAACTCGGATCTTGCCCTAATGTTTTATTTATATTCTAAATTGGCATTAACAATTATATTAAGTTCACTATTTAGTATATAAATATTATACTAAATTAGGTAGAAAAATAATTAAATGTTTAATTTATTGAGTAATCAAATGCATAACACTGTATTTTAATTAATAACACGCACAAATGTATTATTTTTATGATTACCATAATCAAAGTTATGGTGGGGCCATAGAAGATTAATAGAATACTCTATTTAATCTTCTATGGTCCCACTATAACTCTCCTTTTGGCAAAGTATCTAATATAAATTTGATATAAATGAAGAAAAAATTTAATTAATTCCAATAAAGTTTTTTAGTTGCACTTTTGTTGATTTATTTATAAAATATCCTTATTATTGTTGATTAATGGAACATTTATAAATTTAAAATGACTCGGATATTAAATAATCATAATTAGAAAATTAAAAGCCAGTTATACATTTTTCAAATAATTGTATGCAGAGGCCATAGACGATTAAGAAGGTTAATCTTCTTCTTAATCCTTTATTATTAAAATAAAAATTAAATTAATTAATAATTTAAATTATTAAAATAAATAATTATTTAAAGAAGGTCTGCTTCTTCTGGCAAGGGGCTTTTTAAGAAATCTTCTACTATAATCCTTCGTTGACCAGCCATATTGAGGAAAACGAATAAATGAATATTCTTATTTAAACCAAAAAAAAATAATAATAATGGGATAAAAAAAAAAGATTCTAAGATAAAAAATACAATTATTAATAGTTAGTAAATTACACGTTTTATGTCTAAAAACAGAACGTCGAAAATGCAATTAAATGTGACATATCTGTGAAGTGGGGTCCACTTCCGCGTACTTAATTTAATTATTTATCTTCCTAATAAAATTACGCTAATTTAATTACCTCTAAATGGTTGTTGCCTCTCTGATAAATAGCAATTTTGCATTTCTTTTTTCTAAAAATAACTGTTTTTCACATTTTTATTCAGAGAACGTTTATGGCACTATTTTTGGTACCGAACCATTCGACCACTGATTCGGCATTATTACTGTCTATGTTGAAGTGAGAGGTGTTCGTGAAAGTGTTGTTAGTGAAGTGACTTATTTAGATAGCTAGCGAATGTTTAATAATTATTGCAAGGGTTAATTTTCTTTTAATTACCAAGGAGTTAAATTGATACCTGAATATATGTGATAAGGGGCTATTTAACGGGACTACTTTTCAAGGCTAGATAAATGCAACTAAATTTGAACTTTGAACTAGGTTTGAACTGTAAAGTAAATGGTATAGAAGGTAGACTTATTTAATTCAGTTAAAGAAGGGTTAAATCTTTGTGGGGTTAGCAGATTGAGAGGTTAATTAATTATTATTATTATCAAGTGATTAATTATTTATTTTAATTTTTACTAGCTACAATTTGTTTAAATTCATTCAATTACTCCACAGGTTAATCAATTAATAGCCAATTAAAGAGCATCATCACAAATATCGTATCGTCAGATAATCCTAACAGTGCATATTGTCACGTTTGTAATTAAAGACTATTCGGAAAATTTCTTTACAACTGTACCCAACGTGAATGCCCGAAGTTGACATAGAAGAACTTCTAGGCCACCGAAAACTGAGCCTACAGAAACTAACCTAATTCCTGGACCTGGAAAAGATAGCCAACCTGGACCTGGAAAAACTAGTGAACCAAATCAACACTAATCCTACTAAGGCCATAATTTGACTCGTGGATGCCTATTGGCTTGTAGGGTCATATTTGCCTGATACCGCTATCTGCGTATATACAACTGTATCTGCCTAAGATAGACAGATTGGCCTATTTCATCCCTAATGTTCTGGTTATTTTTACTAAATATCAATATTTTCCTCTATCACTATTTGCTTATATAGTCCTTTGACCATATATCCTTATTATTTCTTATAGATCCCTATCCGCATAAATAGTCTTATATTTGGCTAGGTTAAATCCCTATTTTGCCTATTCAGTCCTAGTCGGACTACTATAGATCCCTCCATTTGTTATATCTATTTTTCTATATATCCCTATTTACTTAGTCATGTTGGCTAATATGGGCCTTTTTGCTTAAATGGTCCTATTTGCTTATATGGTCCTATTTTTGTTTTAGATCCTTATATTAGCCTATCTATCCCTATTTTCTTAGGAAGTCTTATTTTCCTAAATATTCCTATCTGCATATAGGTATAGTCCTATTTTTAGGCTGTATATATCCCTAGTTGCTGGTATAACCCTATTTCCATTTATGACCCTGATTCCAAAGATATAACCATATTTTGACTTATAACCCTATTTTCATATGTAAAGTTAATTGCCTATATACTGCTAATTGCCTATATACTGCTAATTGCCTATATACTGCTAATTGCCTATATACTGCTAATTGCCTATATACTGCTAATTGCCTATATACTGCTAATTGCCTATATACTGCCAATTGCCTATATACTGCTAATTGCCTATATACCGCTAATTGCCTATATACCGCTAATTGCCTATATACCGCTGATTGCCTATATACCGCTGATTGCCTATATAACGCTAATTGAGTATAAACTATTTTCAATGTATTTAACTAATTTGACAGAATAACTAATTTGACAGAATAACTAATTTGACAGAATACTAATTTGACAGAATACTAATTTGACAGAATACTAATTTGACAGAATACTAATTTGACAGAATACTAATTTGACAGAATACTAATTTGACAGAATACTAATTTGACAGAATACTAATTTGACAGAATACTAATTTGACAGAATACTAATTTGACAGAATACTAATTTGACAGAATACTAATTTGACAGAATACTAATTTGACAGAATACTAATTTGACAGAATACTAATTTGACAGAATACTAATTTGACAGAATAACTAATTTGACAGAATAACTAATTTGACAGAATAACTAATTTGACAGAATAACTAATTTGACAGAATAACTAATTTGACAGAATAACTAATTATGACTGGTTATCACTAGTTATGACTGGTTATCACCAATTTTGACTATTTACCCCGACTTTTCCCTTGTGTATTCATTGCAATCCGTGCACTAGCACAGATTGGCCTAATAATTTGTAGCTCGTATTTTCAATTGGTTACACCCATTATTACCCGTAAACCTTCGAATTTAGGTTATTGATCCATAATTTATTATTGTATCTGTTATTTGAATCTTCCAGTGTTGATGTAGAATAATTAAGGGTTTAAATTAGAATTGTGTTTTCATTTACCTTCCAAGTTAGTTTATGAGGAAATTGTGGTTTGAGACAGTAAATTGATGTGGCAAAAAATTGTGTTACCGAACACTGACCTATAAGTGTTAAAATTCTAGTTTATAGGCAGTGCCAATCTAATAAAGTAACGTAAATTAGTAACTAGGCCGCTTTTCTGGAACGCCTTTGTTTTGCCACTACATAGGTGTTCCTGGAGTGATAAATTTTTGATGACCAGACCAGGGACCACATTTCCTCGTAGGTTTCTTTGGAAGTTTTTTCTTTTTTAAATTTATACTTTTTCTTAGTTCATGCATTAATCTCATGATTAATTAGTCGTGATTCCTCGTATATTCATTTCCGATATTCAATTACAGGAGTTTCAAATTAACTTTTTCAGCAAATTTGATCTTTCCTATTAATTCGCGACATGTCTAATAGTGAAATGATCGACATTCCGCGTACCGATTTGGGTTCGCCTCTCTCAGTGCGCCCAAAGATTAGGGTTAATGTCGAAACTAATGCGAATCAAGGTGTTTTTAGTGAAATACCACATTTGGAAGATCAGTTAAGAGTGGAAAATACTAGCCTTAAACTTGAACTGATGGGAAGTGGTAGAAAACAAGATTTGGCGGTCAGCGGGTTAATTCGCTGTCAAGGGCTGTTAGCTCGGTTTAGGAAGAGAAGCATCAGGCTGGCATTTTTGAGGGGTGATATTTTTCCCGACTACAAATCAAAGCCCTTATTGCAGTCAATACTTAAGTTTGACTCAGTTTTCCTGCCTAAGCCGTCGCGTTCGTTTTCATCCGATTCTACCGTATCAGTTGCCGCCAAGTTGATGTCGCAATCAAGCGAAGAACCGATCATTAATGGTTCGTCACTCGAGATAAGGCAATCATTTGCTGAATGGCGAATACTTTTCCATAATCTTCTCGATAGCCCATTTTGGAACAACGCTGATGCAGATTCCGCCGATGACGATGACCCGGTTAACTACGGTCGCCCCGCAAACTCCAGTAGTGATGATGCTCTAAAAGTGAGTAAGGGCGAGCGTGGACAGTCGGATTCTTCTGTGCGGAGGTATAAGCATCATAGGAATCGGAAATTTGGAAAGGGAGTTCGTCAAATTAAACGAGAGAATTCAGCTTCAAATTTGGCTTCTGACTCAGGCACTTCCATTGACGGTAGTGAAAGTAGTGATGCAAATACGGGGAGTAGTTCGTCAGCAGCTAGAGATACGCCCATGGGAACACGACGTGAAAATAGGCATAACGAAGAAAGTATCGTAGAAATGTTCCGCAATTTCAGATTCCCGAAGGAAATTGTTGCTCCTATTATATACAATCCTGAAAGTGGGGATTCCTTGAGAGAGTTCCTCAGATCATACGAAAGATATTTTGATGCTAAATATCAGGGCAGTGAAAAGGAAAAATCAAGGCAATTGGGAAAATTTGTAAGAGGGAAAGCAAAGGACGCTTATGACGCAATTGGTGGCAGCAACCGGCGTTATGGCGAGCTGAAGAAAGCTTTGCTCAACTGGTATGACACTGAGAAGGTGAGTCTCCGTGAGCGCATGCTAGTTGAATTTGAAGGTTGCAAGCTGAGGCATAGTGATTCATGCGTCATCTTTTGTTTGAAACTTGAAAGAGTTGCAAAGAAGGCTTTTCCAGAATCCAACAAGGTAATGGAACGTAACTTGTGTAAGAAGGCTCTAGCAAATTTTCCCCAAGCTCTGGTTGATCAGATTGTCACAGCAAAAAGCATGGCAAGTGCTTTTGGTGGCTCAAAGTTGTCCTGGAAGGTAATTAAGAAGCTAGCGGAGAGTTTCGACCGTCAACGTAAGGAGAAACTGAGTAACCCACCTAGCTCTGAAGCTAATATGGAAGGTATCGACGTTTTCTCTGCCGGCGTTGAGATAAATGCAATCGATCCTACTAAAAACCAGCTTCTTAACCATATGAATAAATCTTTGAATAATCCAGATTCTTTCACGACTGACAAAGCTAAAACTAGTTATCTGGGAGCTCGACCAACATCTTTTTCAAGATCGCCACGCGATCAAGCACTCACTGATAGGAAACTTAACCCGTGTTCTTGGTGCGGAAAGATTGGTCATGACATTAACCAATGCTGGGTGAGGTTGGGATTATGTTTTGCTTGTGGCAGCAATAAACACCTGTTCAAGGATTGCCCAAAAAGAAATAGACGCGAGAAGATTGGTGAGCGCTGTACCTTATGTGGTGGAAGTCATCCAGAAAGGAATTGCCGAATGAGCCAGCGTTCTCCAAAGAAGCCTTTAAACAACTAAGCTCTGAGTCCAAAGGGTTCACCTCAGAGCTAAGGAAACCAAGCGATAGAAACCCTGGAACAGTTGTCACTCATCCTGAATACCCGAATGAATGTAATGATATTCCCGATTTAGATACCCGTGTATATGTTGAAACTGTTCTAACACCTGAAGTAGTGGAAGAAATAAAACTTCCCAAAATTGAAGAGAATGTTGCATATAGGCACATTCTGGCATCTTGTGCTCGTGAGAATAGATTGGTTGTACCAATATTGTTGGATTCGGGCGAGACTTATAAAGCTATCATATATAGTGGAGCTATGAAAAGTTTGTTTCCATATGAATTTATGTCATCATATCAATTAAAAGTGGAAACTGACAACACTATTCTTGATTGTTTTGGAAAAAACAATTCCATAAAATCATTAGGTAGAATAGCTACGGAAATGAAAATGCATGGTAAAGCTATGGGGGTTCAAGACTTCATAGTATTACCAGGAGGTTACTTGAATGGATACATCGTACTTGGGGTAGATTTCCTTACCCGTACTATGATAACATTGAATTCCAAAAAGCAGAAGATATCATGTTCGAATCCCGATGGATCAAAATGGGAGTACCATATTGGTTCCTCAAATAGTGCCTGTCTAACTTTAGTCTCAAGCGTCCCTTGCAAAGCAATGCAAGATATGGTAATTGGCCCACAGGAGACTGATGTTATAAATGTAGACTGGGATCGCGATCCAGATTATTCGTGTGACTTTTGCTCTGAAAAGACCAGTAAGACACTTTATTTGTTCGATGATAATTCTGACGATGTATCATTACGATCTTACTCAGGACTAATAAGTAGAGATACAGCTTCTCCACGAATACTAATTCGTAACGGAGGAACTAGGCCAATCTCAATTAGGCGTGGCCAAATTGTTGGGTCTATATCAATAGTTTATGAGCAACCTGAAGTTCAGTCTAGTGGGGAAGTGGGAGTTGTCAGTCTGGACGTCAGCAGAGTTACCCTCATTTTTAAATGCAGAACAACTCACCGCTGTTCAGCAAACACTGCTTAAGAATGAACAACTGTTCGATTCAAAGAGTAGTATCGGTAGACTGAATACAACCCCTCATCGTATCGAACTTGATGACCAGACTCCCATCTACCAACGCCCACGACGATTTCCTGAGGTTATCAATCAGGAGATTGAACGTCAGTGTCAGGAACTTCAACTATTAGATATAATAGAGCCGTCTACCTCCCCGTGGTCTTCACCGGTAGTTCCTGTGAAAAAGACTGACGGTTCAATCAGGCTTTGCGTAGACTACCGCAGATTAAATGCCGCAACAAAGGCAGTCAAATTCCCTTTACCAAATCTTAATGACGCGGTATATGGACTGAAGGGAATGAGGTGGTTTACGGCATTGGACCTCGTAAAGGGATATTACCAGTTCCCTTTGTCTGAAGATTCCCGTGAGTGCACTGCTTTCTCAACCCCACGAGCACACTGGCAGTTCAAGAATTTGTCCTTTGGACTCAAGAATGCGTCGGCCACTTTCCAAAAGGGGATGCAGGATATCTTATCGGGATTTCCTTGGGCTAGAGTTATTGTCTATATTGACGATATTCTCATATTGAGCGAAACGTTCGAAGAACATGTCGAACTAGTCAACAAGGTTCTTAGCACACTACTGAATGCCGGGGTTACACTGAACATGTCGAAATGCAAGTGGTTCAATAGGCAGGTGGAATTCCTCGGCCATTTGGTTAGTGAAGCTGGACTGGAAAAACCTAAAAGTTTCATGGAACAAGTCTCTAACTTCCCGAGGCCCAAAACAAAAACGGAGTTGAAGCGGTTCTTGGGCTTAGTAAACTTCCAACGGAAGTTTGTCCCAAACTGTTCCGTTATCATGAAACCACTTAGCCAAGCTACCGGTGGAAATAAGCCGAAGAAGGCTCCAATAAATTGGACTCCTGAGATGGAACAGGCCTTCGTGGATTTAAAGGGGGCTATTCAAAAGTCAATAGCACTTGCCTTTCCAGATTATTCTGCTACAGCAGATCCACTAAGTCTCTTCACGGACGCATCCGGCTATGGAGTCGGAGCCTGTTTGGCACAAAAACAAGAAGGGGAGATGCGCCCGATAGCTTATGCGTCTATGTCCTTTAATGAGGCACAGACAAATTACAGCACACTGGAACGTGAGTTGGCTGCCATACGTTGGGCTCTGAAAACATTCAGAGGATTTCTTCTAGGTGTGGAGTTCTTTGTGCATACCGATCACCGCCCTCTCGTCTACCTTAACAATTTGCAAATTGTTAATGCACGCATTGCACGAACTTTGCAAGAATTGGCAGAGTTCAACTTTGTTATAAAGTATACACCAGGTCGGCAGAATGCAGCTGCGGACGCTATGTCAAGGACACCTTCACCTCCTCCACAAGTAATGTCTGGTAGGTCTAGTGGTCAGATACCAGACGGTCTTATCACGATTGAACACGTACCGGGAGGAGGGGATTCTATGGTTGTAAGTTTGATTGCAGCAGCTACTCATGCACCGCTTGAAATGGTTGTACCTGGTGATCCTGTCATCCTTCGTGAGGTTCTCGTCGACGAGTTGATTACCAATGCGGATAATTACAAGATGAAACTATCTCGTAGTATGAGGCGAGATTTGAAACTCATGAAATATTCAGAACAACTAATGTGCCTGGAGTCTTTACTTGCATTTTCTAAATTGTTCAAGTGTATTGTCCTGGTCCATTATGGAGGAAGTATTCCTGTTGTTTATGTGGATAAATCTCATGGAATCCTCAACCAATATCCGCGTGTGCATCTGCGTTGTATTAGTGGAATTCATTATGATCCTATGGTCGAGACTGCAACTTATTCTCCTCCAGACATAATTGGATCATCGGTTGACGAAGTCTATCATCTTGGCAGCTCAGAGTCAAGACACGAAGATGGCTCATCGATGTTTTTGAGGGATGACGTGGACTCGGAGTCTGAAGCTGTAGTAGATACCGTAGTTTCAGTTTCCAAGATCAGCGTCTTGGAGTGGTGTCCTCGTCACAAACATTCTCAAACGATGAGTCTACTTGCAGAATGCTACGACTACACTAGATGTGTATTAATAGACACGGGTGCCCAACTTAGCTGTGTTGCTAGGAGCCTCGTATCTAGCGCTGGATTAGAAACCAAACCATCCGATGTGAAGGAACTGCATGGTATTGGTGGATCCACTAGTATGACTTCAAATACAGTGGAAATGACCGTTAAATTGCATAACAACGAGACTATCAACTACACCTTCCATGTGGTCGACGATGATCAGATGCAATTTTGTATCATTTTTGGTATAGATTTGATGACCGACGTCGGAATGGAACTCAATTTCCAAACCTTAGAACTCTCATTGTCTGGAAGTACAATGAACTTTCCAGCGACTGACTCTGTATTTGTACCTATTTCAACTATGCAGGTAACAGTGATTGGCTCAGAGGAGTCAGTTGATGAGGAAAGTTCACACGCAGATTCATGTGGATTGCTGGAGACAGAACTAATACGTGTTATGCAGAGACAAAACAAGCCTCTGAGTATTCTTAGAAGAATTCTTTCCGGTGGCACTATGAAATGGCCTTCGAGCTTGAAGAAATTCCAACGTTATCGGGGGAGCCTTGTAATAGAAGACGACCTAATCCTGTTCTCTTCGGGTGGCTCTTCTCGTGTTCCCGTGATAACATTCAACGGTCTCGTTGAAATAACTTTGACAGTACATAATAATACTGCACATCCTGGGAGACGGAAACTCTTGGCAGCAGTAGTAAGTCAAGTGTGGCATCCAAGTATCAATCAGGTGGTATCTGATGTTACACGAAGTTGTTCGCATTGTCAGCATATGAAAGTTGCACGTACTGAACAACCTCCAACTCGAAAGATTACCACATCCACACCGTTTGAGTTGATAGCCATGGACTTACTCCAACTTCCTAAGACTCGTGGTGGAATGAGCTATTTACTAGTGGCAATAGATCACAATAGTAAATGGACAGTCGTGGCTCCTCTGTCAACGAAAACTTCTTCTGCTGTTGTCAACGCTCTAAGGAATAGGATATTGCCTAGTTTAATTCGCATTCCAACTAGAGTACTGAGTGACAATGGGCTGGAGTTTGCTGCTAAAGAAGTTCGGGACTTCTTCTCGGACTACGGTATCAAACACAGTTTTTCAACTCCATATAAACCGTCAAGTAATGGATTGGTTGAACGTATGAACCGTAGTCTATTGGAGATTTTACGAGGCTTATCTGCAAAGGGTGGAAGCTGGGTTGAAGAACTACCTAAAGCTCTTGTGCTTTATAATAACCGATACCACGACGCCCTGCAGATGTCTCCTTCAGAATATATCCTCACACAGTCTCATTCTTATGAAGCAAGACCTGTTATCCCTAGTAATGTGACTGGAACTTGGACAGAAGGTAACCCATCCTTTGCTTCTTATCGACCGAAACAGCTTGTACTCAGGAAGAAAGTATTCAAAGGTCGACAAGTAAGCGATAAACTGGTGGAGAGGTTTGAGGGCCCCTATGAAGTTGTTCTTAGTCACTCTAATAATGTCACTTACATAATAAAGCATCTTCAAACAGGTCAGAGTCAACGTGCGCACCACACTCAGCTTAGAAGGTATTTCCTCCCTCCCAAATATCTGAAGGACCATATCAGAGATTTTGTGGATACAAATGGTATACCTGGTAGTGGTACTCACTCAGGTGATCCAAACGACTCAACAAATGAAGAGCTTCTACTTGCACCACTTGATAATGTAGTTCCTTATCCGTCTGGACTAGTAACATGGAGCACTGATTGCACTGATACAGAAATGTCTGATTCTGACTCAGGTTCGTGTATTTCTTCTGATTCCCGTATCGAATCTGATTCCGATCCATCGGATGAAATTCTCAGTGAACAGGACGAATACATCGAAATTAACCAGGATCTCCTCCTACCTGTTGACAACATATTACCCACCAGAGCGACTAGTACTTCAACTTCTTGGACGGCTAATCTGGACAGAATATGTGAAAGTGAGAAGAAACTGCTGTCACGGACTGATCCTAATGTGACTAATGTCATTCCTACTTGGTCTCTTGTTGAAGAAAATACAGAGTTTTGGAATCTAGATGTATCTGAGTGCGATCTCGGGCACTCTACTCTTTCCGAGAGTATAGAACTATCTCTCAGGTACGCGAACTTGAAATCGTTAAGCGAATTTTCAACAGAGAGGCTGGGTATTCTTCACCAGTTGATAAACTGAAGGTCAATCTAGAAGATGAACAATTTTCACCAATGAGGGTAGATGGAGTTCGTGGTAGAGTTTCTAGTGAAGGGGAAGCTATAGACGTTTTAACCGCAGTAAATGAAACCAGTAGAGTTTATTGGTTAAATAGGGACCTTGCAGCACTTGATTTAGCTAATGTTGGTCCGGTTAAAACTAGGATTAACCTTATTAAAAGAGACTATCTCAGATCAACAGAAGCTACTAATGATAAGACTCGAAGTGCTAGGTCGCAGAATCTTTTCGACAGATTAACAGTATCCGGCAATAGAATTGAACTATTAGATTCAAATTCGGCAGACAAAATTTGTTTAAATGATTCACGAATTTCACAGAGAACAGATTGGTCGGAACCAATTAATCGGGGTATAATTACTAGATCGAAGGGAAATGTACCCTCGTTTCCTAATGTACAACCTCGTATATTAGAACGGAAGGTTCGAAACAAAAAGTAGGTGCCAAGTGGGGAAGTATGAAGTGGGGTCCACTTCCGCGTACTTAATTTAATTATTTATCTTCCTAATAAAATTACGCTAATTTAATTACCTCTAAATGGTTGTTGCCTCTCTGATAAATAGCAATTTTGCATTTCTTTTTTCTAATAATAACTGTTTTTCACATTTTTATTCAGAGAACGTTTATGGCACTATTTTTGGTACCGAACCATTCGACCACTGATTCGGCATTATTACTGTCTATGTTGAAGTGAGAGGTGTTCGTGAAAGTGTTGTTAGTAAAGTGACTTATTTAGATAGCTAGCGAATGTTTAATAATTATTGCAAGGGTTAATTTTCTTTTAATTACCAAGGAGTTAAATTGATACCTGAATATATGTGATAAGGGGCTATTTAACGGGACTACTTTTCAAGGCTAGATAAATGCAACTAAATTTGAACTTTGAACTAGGTTTGAACTGTAAAGTAAATGGTATAGAAGGTAGACTTATTTAATTCAGTTAAAGAAGGGTTAAATCTTTGTGGGGTTAGCAGATTGAGAGGTTAATTAATTATTATTATTATCAAGTGATTAATTATTTATTTTAATTTTTACTAGCTACAATTTGTTTAAATTCATTCAATTACTCCACAGGTTAATCAATTAATAGCCAATTAAAGAGCATCATCACAAATATCGTATCGTCAGATAATCCTAACAGTGCATATTGTCACGTTTGTAATTAAAGACTATTCGGAAAATTTCTTTACAACTGTACCCAACGTGAATGCCCGAAGTTGACATAGAAGAACTTCTAGGCCACCGAAAACTGAGCCTACAGAAACTAACCTAATTCCTGGACCTGGAAAAGATAGCCAACCTGGACCTGGAAAAACTAGTGAACCAAATCAACACTAATCCTACTAAGGCCATAATTTGACTCGTGGATGCCTATTGGCTTGTAGGGTCATATTTGCCTGATACCGCTATCTGCGTATATACAACTGTATCTGCCTAAGATAGACAGATTGGCCTATTTCATCCCTAATGTTCTGGTTATTTTTACTAAATATCAATATTTTCCTCTATCACTATTTGCTTATATAGTCCTTTGACCATATATCCTTATTATTTCTTATAGATCCCTATCCGCATAAATAGTCTTATATTTGGCTAGGTTAAATCCCTATTTTTGCCTATTCAGTCCTAGTCGGACTACTATAGATCCCTCCATTTGTTATATCTATTTTTCTATATATCCCTATTTACTTAGTCATGTTGGCTAATATGGGCCTTTTTGCTTAAATGGTCCTATTTGCTTATATGGTCCTATTTTTGTTTTAGATCCTTATATTAGCCTATCTATCCCTATTTTCTTAGGAAGTCTTATTTTCCTAAATATTCCTATCTGCATATATAGTCCTATTTTTAGGCTGTATATATCCCTAGTTGCTGGTATAACCCTATTTCCATTTATGACCCTGATTCCAAAGATATAACCATATTTTGACTTATAACCCTATTTTCATATGTAAAGTTAATTGCCTATATACTGCTAATTGCCTATATACTGCCAATTGCCTATATACCGCTAATTGCCTATATACCGCTAATTGCCTATATACCGCTAATTGCCTATATACCGCTAATTGCCTATATACCGCTGATTGCCTATATACCGCTGATTGCCTATATAACGCTAATTGAGTATAAACTATTTTCAATGTATTTAACTAATTTGACAGAATAACTAATTTGACAGAATAACTAATTTGACAGAATAACTAATTTGACAGAATAACTAATTTGACAGAATAACTAATTTGACAGAATAACTAATTTGACAGAATAACTAATTTGACAGAATAACTAATTTGACAGAATAACTAATTTGACAGAATAACTAATTTGACAGAATAACTAATTTGACAGAATAACTAATTTGACAGAATAACTAATTTGACAGAATAACTAATTTGACAGAATAACTAATTTGACAGAATAACTAATTTGACAGAATAACTAATTTGACAGAATAACTAATTTGACAGAATAACTAATTTGACAGAATAACTAATTTGACAGAATAACTAATTTGACAGAATAACTAATTTGACAGAATAACTAATTTGACAGAATAACTAATTTGACAGAATAACTAATTTGACAGAATAACTAATTTGACAGAATAACTAATTTGACAGAATAACTAATTTGACAGAATAACTAATTTGACAGAATAACTAATTTGACAGAATAACTAATTTGACAGAATAACTAATTTGACAGAATAACTAATTTGACAGAATAACTAATTTGACAGAATAACTAATTTGACAGAATAACTAATTTGACAGAATAACTAATTTGACAGAATAACTAATTTGACAGAATAACTAATTTGACAGAATAACTAATTTGACAGAATAACTAATTTGACAGAATAACTAATTTGACAGAATAACTAATTTGACAGAATAACTAATTTGACAGAATAACTAATTTGACAGAATAACTAATTTGACAGAATAACTAATTTGACAGAATAACTAATTTGACAGAATAACTAATTTGACAGAATAACTAATTTGACAGAATAACTAATTTGACAGAATAACTAATTTGACAGAATAACTAATTTGACAGAATAACTAATTTGACAGAATAACTAATTTGACAGAATAACTAATTTGACAGAATAACTAATTTGACAGAATAACTAATTTGACAGAATAACTAATTTGACAGAATAACTAATTTGACAGAATAACTAATTTGACAGAATAACTAATTTGACAGAATAACTAATTTGACAGAATAACTAATTTGACAGAATAACTAATTTGACAGAATAACTAATTTGACAGAATAACTAATTTGACAGAATAACTAATTTGACAGAATAACTAATTTGACAGAATAACTAATTTGACAGAATAACTAATTTGACAGAATAACTAATTTGACAGAATAACTAATTTGACAGAATAACTAATTTGACAGAATAACTAATTTGACAGAATAACTAATTTGACAGAATAACTAATTTGACAGAATAACTAATTTGACAGAATAACTAATTTGACAGAATAACTAATTTGACAGAATAACTAATTTGACAGAATAACTAATTTGACAGAATAACTAATTTGACAGAATAACTAATTTGACAGAATAACTAATTTGACAGAATAACTAATTTGACAGAATAACTAATTTGACAGAATAACTAATTTGACAGAATAACTAATTTGACAGAATAACTAATTTGACAGAATAACTAATTTGACAGAATAACTAATTTGACAGAATAACTAATTTGACAGAATAACTAATTTGACAGAATAACTAATTTGACAGAATAACTAATTTGACAGAATAACTAATTTGACAGAATAACTAATTTGACAGAATAACTAATTTGACAGAATAACTAATTTGACAGAATAACTAATTTGACAGAATAACTAATTTGACAGAATAACTAATTTGACAGAATAACTAATTTGACAGAATAACTAATTTGACAGAATAACTAATTTGACAGAATAACTAATTTGACAGAATAACTAATTTGACAGAATAACTAATTTGACAGAATAACTAATTTGACAGAATAACTAATTTGACAGAATAACTAATTTGACAGAATAACTAATTTGACAGAATAACTAATTTGACAGAATAACTAATTTGACAGAATAACTAATTTGACAGAATAACTAATTTGACAGAATAACTAATTTGACAGAATAACTAATTTGACAGAATAACTAATTTGACAGAATAACTAATTTGACAGAATAACTAATTTGACAGAATAACTAATTTGACAGAATAACTAATTTGACAGAATAACTAATTTGACAGAATAACTAATTTGACAGAATAACTAATTTGACAGAATAACTAATTTGACAGAATAACTAATTTGACAGAATAACTAATTTGACAGAATAACTAATTTGACAGAATAACTAATTTGACAGAATAACTAATTTGACAGAATAACTAATTTGACAGAATAACTAATTTGACAGAATAACTAATTTGACAGAATAACTAATTTGACAGAATAACTAATTTGACAGAATAACTAATTTGACAGAATAACTAATTTGACAGAATAACTAATTTGACAGAATAACTAATTTGACAGAATAACTAATTTGACAGAATAACTAATTTGACAGAATAACTAATTTGACAGAATAACTAATTTGACAGAATAACTAATTTGACAGAATAACTAATTTGACAGAATAACTAATTTGACAGAATAACTAATTTGACAGAATAACTAATTTGACAGAATAACTAATTTGACAGAATAACTAATTTGACAGAATAACTAATTTGACAGAATAACTAATTTGACAGAATAACTAATTTGACAGAATAACTAATTTGACAGAATAACTAATTTGACAGAATAACTAATTTGACAGAATAACTAATTTGACAGAATAACTAATTTGACAGAATAACTAATTTGACAGAATAACTAATTTGACAGAATAACTAATTTGACAGAATAACTAATTTGACAGAATAACTAATTTGACAGAATAACTAATTTGACAGAATAACTAATTTGACAGAATAACTAATTTGACAGAATAACTAATTTGACAGAATAACTAATTTGACAGAATAACTAATTTGACAGAATAACTAATTTGACAGAATAACTAATTTGACAGAATAACTAATTTGACAGAATAACTAATTTGACAGAATAACTAATTTGACAGAATAACTAATTTGACAGAATAACTAATTTGACAGAATAACTAATTTGACAGAATAACTAATTTGACAGAATAACTAATTTGACAGAATAACTAATTTGACAGAATAACTAATTTGACAGAATAACTAATTTGACAGAATAACTAATTTGACAGAATAACTAATTTGACAGAATAACTAATTTGACAGAATAACTAATTTGACAGAATAACTAATTTGACAGAATAACTAATTTGACAGAATAACTAATTTGACAGAATAACTAATTTGACAGAATAACTAATTTGACAGAATAACTAATTTGACAGAATAACTAATTTGACAGAATAACTAATTTGACAGAATAACTAATTTGACAGAATAACTAATTTGACAGAATAACTAATTTGACAGAATAACTAATTTGACAGAATAACTAATTTGACAGAATAACTAATTTGACAGAATAACTAATTTGACAGAATAACTAATTTGACAGAATAACTAATTTGACAGAATAACTAATTTGACAGAATAACTAATTTGACAGAATAACTAATTTGACAGAATAACTAATTTGACAGAATAACTAATTTGACAGAATAACTAATTTGACAGAATAACTAATTTGACAGAATAACTAATTTGACAGAATAACTAATTTGACAGAATAACTAATTTGACAGAATAACTAATTTGACAGAATAACTAATTTGACAGAATAACTAATTTGACAGAATAACTAATTTGACAGAATAACTAATTTGACAGAATAACTAATTTGACAGAATAACTAATTTGACAGAATAACTAATTTGACAGAATAACTAATTTGACAGAATAACTAATTTGACAGAATAACTAATTTGACAGAATAACTAATTTGACAGAATAACTAATTTGACAGAATAACTAATTTGACAGAATAACTAATTTGACAGAATAACTAATTTGACAGAATAACTAATTTGACAGAATAACTAATTTGACAGAATAACTAATTTGACAGAATAACTAATTTGACAGAATAACTAATTTGACAGAATAACTAATTTGACAGAATAACTAATTTGACAGAATAACTAATTTGACAGAATAACTAATTTTGACTATTTACCCCGACTTTTCCCTTGTGTATTCATTGCAATCCGTGCACTAGCACAGATTGGCCTAATAATTTGTAGCTCGTATTTTCAATTGGTTACACCCATTATTACCCGTAAACCTTCGAATTTAGGTTATTGATCCATAATTTATTATTGTATCTGTTATTTGAATCTTCCAGTGTTGATGTAGAATAATTAAGGGTTTAAATTAGAATTGTGTTTTCATTTACCTTCCAAGTTAGTTTATGAGGAAATTGTGGTTTGAGACAGTAAATTGATGTGGCAAAAAATTGTGTTACCGAACACTGACCTATAAGTGTTAAAATTCTAGTTTATAGGCAGTGCCAATCTAATAAAGTAACGTAAATTAGTAACTAGGCCGCTTTTCTGGAACGCCTTTGTTTTGCCACTACATCTGTACAGGATGTCTCATTCCAATTCCAACAAAAATAGACAGCATAAAAAATTAAAATAAACACTTTTTCCGGAATAACAAAATGTTCAGAAATACTATTTATCGAGATGTTGATACTCTGGATTCTAGGGTAATTTTTTTGACCTACATAAGGAATTTCAAATAGAACAAACATTATTTCACTAAAACCTTAATTATCAAAACTGTTTAGTTTTCTTGATTAATTAATTTTTCGATCGCAGGAGTCTATTTACATGATAGCAAATAAATAGAGAAGTATGCTAAGTTTCGAACTCATTGACGGTGAACTTGATCGATTCTTCAGAAAAGATGTAAACAAATGGCGTCGCATAGAGTAGTCTCAAATATTATAAGTATTATTAGGTGAATATTATAAGTGAATAGAGTGTAAAACGTGATAAAAACAATTTTATGTAAGTTAATTTCTATGAAAATGCACATTTAACTGAATAATAGCATATTTTTTATTTAAGAACAAATTGAAAATATTTTGTGTGACGTCACTCATAATATTTTCGGATGTTCCAATATTGTACTTGGTATACCTCTCTATTTATTTACTATGCTTCATATGAGGTGTCAGATTTGCATTGAAGCTGGAGGCAGACACTTAGAACAATTAATTTACATTTAATATCATTATAATATTTACTAAGTTCTGCTATGTTTAATTTTCCACGAATCACCATCTATTAGGAACGCAAGTACTTGTGTCAGTAGTAATTTTATTTTATTTTATACCTGCAGATATCATGACATAATTTGAAATAAATGTTAATTTAAATAATGATTACTTTATTTTTATCCTTCGTGCACGAAATGTAGAACCCTGAATCAACCTAAAACTTAGAACTTACCCTACTGTCAAAAATATTTTACATTCCGGCCATAAATTTAAAGTTTGTTCATTGTAACACAATTATGTAAATCAAAGTTTTAAACTAATTTCTCACCTATACTGAGTGAAAGTTAGCTATGGTTGAATTTAAGTACTTATAATTCATTTGTAACTTTGAATTTTCATCACAGAGTATATCACCATTGTAATATACGTTAAATCGAGCCTTCAAACTATTTTATTCTATTGTAACTCATAGAAAATGAAACGTTTAAGGAGTTACAATTACATAATAAATTGAGAAATACCTCGCTCTTTTTACTATTAATTTTGTAATCCATCTGAGTCGTGGTTTTGGTAATAAAAGCAAGGGCCTATACCTTTTTTTTTAGCCTAAATCAAAATGTAAATATAAAAATATTTATGTCTTTCTTTTTGTTGCCAATAGAGTTCATTTTAATTTCAAAATAAGCAAATTGTGTTCTCATTTCTTATTTTTATTTCTTCAATGCGTTTGCTTTCTTTCAACCAAGAAAGCAAGATCAATAGAGGTTTTAATGTATCTATTTACCTAATTAGATTTAAACTGTAAATTAGTAAATTGTTACCAGTTATTTGTACTGAACATGTTTAATAAAAGACAATAGGTGCATCTATGTATAAATTACTAATGTAATTTTTCAGGACAATTCAGAAACCCTTTCAAAACAGATTTAACAAAAAGATTTTTCTAGCTCTGTTTATATTTCAGCACCAACCGTCCCAATTTTTCATTTAATTTAAAATATTTCAACAGAATTTCCATCAATGGTTGATTGATAGTAAGGAGGAGTTCTATTTTTTTATTTTCCTTTTTATGTGTCGCTATTTTCTATATATTTTTATGTTTTCTATTTTTTAATATTTTTTCTATTCTTGGATCTACTGAAGATCAGGCACCCAAATATTTTTAGGGTCCCTGATCTTCAGTTGGGTGTGGTTTAAAATATTTGGGTGCCAGATCTTCAATTTTGGTCAAAGATAGCCGTAATTGAGTTTGTTGTATCCGCTAGTTTGTTTTAATGCACACTTCATGATTGTTTAATGACCTGGCAGGGGGGTATGGTGGTGGCACGCCTCCCATTACACATATATCATTATTGAAGTAATAAATTGAAAACATCACGGAAACTGGAAATATATTCTATATATGTATTTCGGGGGCGTGCCTCCCCCCTGTCAGGTAATTAATCATTCATGAAGTGAACAAACTAGCGGATACAACAAACTACAAAAATATATTTTTTTATTTATATTTTAATAATTAGTATTAATGTAGTGGAAATGGAACTTTATATTTATATTTATATAAATAGTATTAATGTTAATGTTATCACAATTATTAACTTAACCTATCCTTACACTAGGCGCCTGATCTTAAGTTGGGTGTGTTATAAAATATTGGGGTGCATGATCTTCAGTAGATCCCTATTTTTTATGTTTTGCCCTTCTTTATATTTTTCTATCCTCTTCTATTTTTATATTTTGTAGTTTTTACATTTTACAATTTTTGTATTTTATTTTTTCTTGTTTTATTTTAAAGTTTGTTTACATTACACATTTCAAAATATGAGACGATATCAACTTTGCTTTTGTATGTAAAACAATAAAAAAATAATTGTGTGCGAACACACGTTAAAATCTTTTCTCTTCCTATAATAAATAAATATTATGAAGTGCTGTGTAATTAAGTTCTCATGCCAAATTTTCCTAACTGATATTGAGACAATATCATATTACATATAATTAAATCACAAGATCTACCTTTTGTCATAGCAGATATTGAGTCATATCGACTACTATGTCATGTTGGCTACTGTGTCATATCGGCTACTGTGTCATATCGGCTACTGTGTCATATCGGCTACTATGTCATGTTAGCTACTGTGTCGTATCGACTAATGTGTCATGTTGGTTACTGTGTCATATCGAATACTATGTCATGTTGGCTACTGTGTCATATCGGCTACTGTGTCATGTTGGCTACTGTGTCATATCGGCTACTATGTCATGTTGGCTACTGTGTCATATCGGCTACTATATCATGTTGGCTACTGTGTCATATCGGCTACTATGTAATGTTAGCTACTGTGTCGTATCGACTAATGTGTCATGTTAGCTACTGTGTCGTATCGACTACTATGTCGTATCGACTACTGGGTCATATTGTTATGAGTTTTTTCTGGGGTCTGAAAATAGACTTTCAGATTTTATGAAAATTTACCTTTTCAGAATTAATTGTTTATTCTTTATTTCCATAATTGATCTAACTACAGAAAAAAAGATCAAATTAAAGTCTATCAATTCCAGGTAATGCTCGTACAACGGACAGTACATACAACGTATTCGAAAAGTGAGGGAGATCCGGTATAAGAGAAGATCTATACACCACAAAAGCAAAGCCTATTCTGACTTGAGAATGAGTGTTTTCCTAGACTTGACTCCAATAGGCCTAGATGTACTATTGTATAGCTATATATAATAGCTAGTCTTATGCAATGATTAGCATATGGATATAAATCATACATTTTAGTTAGAGGGTATTTTAACAGTCTTTTTAGCGTTAGGCTTAATGGGAGTGAACAGGAAATAGGTAGTTAAAGAAATTCAAAACCCCTAGAAAAGAATGTTATTGCAGAGCTTTGTGTAAAGATTCGTAGTTATGTATACATATTATAGTTCATAACACTATCGGCTATTGTGCAGGTATTAACCCTATATTAAGTTATTCGGTGATATTAATTCTAGGAAAAATTAGAGTAGATCTTAGGATTTTATTATACAATGAAAATGTCGCAACACTCTTACCAGCATGGCAACCCAACATTACAACCAGCATACGGTACCCAGACAGTGAAAAAATAACACCCCTAGCAACAAGTATAACCTTATCGGTTTATCTATAAGCTAGGGGTTTTCAGCTGCATTATGCATTTGTTATTCTTCTTGATTTTGTTTTTGTAGCTGCATTTTAACTTCCAGACGAGTTCAACTACCTCCAGTAATGACAACCCGCATTCAGACAGACAACTTATAAGAGACAGCTCTCAGCAACGTATAGTAGTGTAGTCTCGTAGACTTGAAGAGAAAACGTTAGCTAGTTACTTCGTGAAAAGATGAAATTGAATTTCATGTCTGGTTATGACTAGGATTGTGACAATATGCTTTTAAAATCATAGATCTCTAGAATATCATATACGAAATTAAATGATATCGAATACTTTATACCGCTGGTGAAGAACGATTCAATACTGTTTAGTTCTCTTCGTCTTTAATATTTTCGGGATCTATGTTATTAAAAGCATATTGTCACAACTATAACTATAACATAACTAATGTCACTTTGCCATTTAGATGTATTGATTATTAATTAAGTACAATTCTAACTATTAAAATATAATTCCCTTTTTATCATATAGAAATATTTTCCGATTTTAAGTAAAGTGAAATTAGATACCAATTTTCTATACGAATTAGTTTTGTTGTTAAATATTTGATTATTTTATATATGTATAATAGCATCGTTTGATAAATTGTATCTTATTTACGACTAATTTAAAATTTCTTAAAGCAGTTAAACATCTGTCTTTCATTTACAATTCTAATTCTCTTCAGGTTTCTTTTTTTATCAAATAATAAAACCGAATTTCTAAGTTACAAAATGATGACTCAAACTTTCATCTTGTTCGCAGCTCTTGGTAAGAAAAAAATTAATATTAACACTGGTACAAATTGAACTATTTTCACAGTTTCCTCAAGCTCTTTCATTGCGATTACGTCATTCTTCACAAAAAATATTATTTATGAGTTTTTCACAAATTTGGTACATGATACAATCTTGTTTTAGGAGTGTTCAACATTTTTTTCAAATAAATCGTTCTACTATCCACCCTTCTGTGTAAAATGTATTTTATCAGAAGAAAAAGTACGAATTAACCATTCGATAATATCCCGTAATGCCATTTTTTCCATCCATTTAATTACAGCTTTGAACATAGTCGGCGCCGTTCAAGTCCCAATGACTTCACAAAATCAGGTGATATTATCTAACTGAGAGTTAAAAACCTAAATACCTTCGCTTTTATTCATAAATTAATTCCAATTAATACTAGCTACATATAGGTTTGTTTCTTGTACTTTAATACTTGTTTGAACATGTTAAAACTTGTTTGAACTTATTAATACTTGTTTGAACATGTTAAAACTTTTTTTAACATGTTAATACTTGTCTGAACATGTTAATACTTTTTTGAACATGTTCATACTTGTTCAAAACATGTTAAATCTGTTTTTAGTTATTGGTAGGTACCTTCATTTAACTTCTCACCACTTTACAGCTGGAGAGGTCCGTGAACTGTAGAGCTGTCAAAGGCCAATGTGTGCAAAAGAATTCCTGCTCAGGGATCAATGAGCAGGCTCCTGAAAATGCTTGTCTTCATGAGGATTTCGTCTGTTGCAATCAAGGTTAGAAACCATTCCCCCCCCCCCCCCTCATACCAGGTAATTAAGTAATTGTGAAGTGTGCAGTAAACAACCTAGCGGATATGAAAACTACATTAAATGATGAAATCGAATTAGGGATTGCATCATACTAATTAGTAATTAAAGTTGTAATAGTGGTTGCAGTAATAATTGATTAGTTTAACGTCCGCTTCGGAACAAAAGGCAATATCGCTGCCGCCAAAAGGAAATTTAATACAAGGAACTCTTCGAAGAAGCAGAAAGGAATCCAGAATGCTCATGGGTTGCAGTAATTAAAGACTGATTATTAGGGTTGTGACAATATGTTTTTAAAATCATAGATCATGAAAATTTTATAGACGGAGAGAATTAAACAGTATTGAATAGTTTTAAACCAGCGGTATATAGTATTCGATACCATTCTATTTCGTCTGTGATAATCTTAAGGTCAATGATTTTAAAAGCAACGCATATAATTCATAATTGCCATTATAACCTAATGATATTCATAACCTCTATTTCCATCACAGATGAAGTGTTGGAAGACGTAGAGGTGGACGCGTGCTTCAAGTTCCAGGGGGGAAGATGTGCCCTTCCAGAGGATTGTGCTACTCAACCCATCAGAGGACCAAGGGGACTGTGCAGTGCTGAAAAAATTTGCTGTGTTGGAGACTAAAACCTTTTGGTATTTGCCTCCCTGAATGACTTCGCAAGATGTGAAATAAACTGATTGAAACTACAAAATTTAAATGCTTTACTAATTCGACTCAGAGTGAAATAAATGGCAATTTAAAATTGATACCAACACCTTTTTATTCAACCCAATAGAATAGTTAATACATTTACATATAACTATTTCATATGCATATTGCTTTTGGCAGAGGTGGGCGCAGCGCCGCTACATGTAGCGCGCGCTAATACCGGCGCTTCTTTATGTATAGCAGCAGCGCCGCTACTTCTTTGCAAATGTAGCAGCAGCGCCGCTACTTTTTTCAGTAGCGCTAGAGGTTTTTCACGCTACAGCGCTGCCGCTTCTTTTAAAATCAAAAATGTTAAAGTTATCTGAGGAATCTAGATAAAAGTCTATACAAGAGCGCGACCCAAGATAGCTAATCAGTTGTAAGTGATATTCAGACAAATCCGCGCAGAAAGACCAACTGATATTCAAACAATGATTCATAGTAGGTACGACCATGAATTAAATAGTTAGAAGGATACTCGCACTTGAAAATGACGCGAAATTGTGACGTCACGCGAGCGACTCATGACGTCACCTGGTATACAGATACTCGCATCGGAAATATTTGGTTATAGATCTTCATGAAATAACTTTTGATTACTTGGTCAAATAGATAATTAAATGCATCGTTAATGTTAATATATAATTATATATACCTACCTAATACTGAAATCATTTATTGAATTTAGCTCAGATGATATTCAATAATAATTGGATTTGTGTCAACTATACGATCGATTGTGTATTCTCCAACAATGATTGAAATTGAAGAACTATATAGAATAATTTCTCTAATAGAAAAATGTAGGTATAAGAACTATTAATCACGATAAAATCGATATATATAGTGAAATATATATATAATTAATATTTGTCGGCGGATTTCTTCAATTAAGAAATGAATGAAGATCATAGATCACTAACTTTATATTGTTGTTCATAATATACACAAATCAACAAAATGAATAAAAAAAGAACTGTTTAGAATAAAGTAGCTAATATATGTTTTCTGTAAAGCACTAGTAGTACTAAGCTACAGAAAAGCTAGTATTTAGCTACTGACTCAAAGTAAACAATACAAGAACCTTCAAATCGTATTCCAAGTGACGTCACCTTCTTTTTCTTTGTCGGTATTTCTGTCAAGTGCGAGTATCCTTCTAACTATTTAATTCATGGGTACGACCATAATAATGATACGCAATGTGAATATTTGTTATTAAGACAAAACCGTCTAATAGGATCAACTTACACATCGTTTTACGCTTTAATACATATGTGTTTATTATATTAAAATGGGTTTAAATGTTCTGGAAATGTGCATCTACAATGAGAATAACTTAAAAAAAATTGGAAGTAATTCAAATATTATTTCGGATGCTACAATCATTTTACTAAAAGTTACTCATTTTCAGTGTACTAAGCATAACACTAATAATGCATAAATAAACTTTTTAAATGATTCTATATCTATTTTGGTAAGGTTTTCTAGACTCAGCGTTGAAAATATTTTATTTAACTCAAGTTTTCATATTGATTATCCAATTCATCATCAGGTGAAGTCCATAAATTATAAAGCAAAACCAATGCCTATTATGATCACCTAAAGTAAATATGATACTGACCTACTATATTACAAAAATCGATTAACTTTTTGAATAAATTACCAATTCTAAAATAAAATAAAAATTGGAATTATTACATGCTAAATATGAAATCAATAGAAATTAATGTAAAAACTCCTAAACATCGAATTAAAAAGATAAAATAAAAAGAGGAAAGATGAATATAGAAGTTACACAAGAACAGACAGAGAAAACAGTTAAGTATATGATCTGAATCTATTCACAATTTCAACCATCCCCAATTTAATTTCTGATATTACACCATTCCTAAACTCAACATCTGAAAACAAAAATAAAATAAATCTACCTATTATATTATCATACAGCATACTAATGTATTTATATATGATAATATAACAAGTGAAGCCTAATAATCTATATCTATTGTGATTTTTTTAGCAATAGCATTCATGTGTAGTTTAACTGCTAATTTTAAGTCAATATCCAGTTTAATTTCCCCTCTTTTCTATCATTTTTAAAAAGACGCTTACCCATAAAATCTGCCAATTTCTGAATTGTATCAGACGTTATCGTCTTACAAGAGTCTTCAGTATCCTTCCAGACCTCATCTTTCGACGAAAACTGACGTCTTCCCACATACACATTCTGCTTCAGGATGGACTGAGGTTCTTCAGTTGGGTTTGAATCTAGAGAGAGACAGGGCCATACCATCAACTTGTCATTGACGAACTTATTACTCCTCAGGAAACTCACAGTAACTGTTGTCTTAGTAGAGTGAGGAGTGTTGTCATGTATGAAAACAACTTTTTTAACGCAGCAGGTTTCCCTTTCAACCAATGAAAAAATCCACAATTAAAGAAGTTAATATAATTAGCGGATTTAATTTTACTCTCACTGGAATCCTGGAAGATCCGACCAGTTCATTTCCAATGGTCCCAGCCCAAATTATCACATCTCCACTTCCATGTTGACGTCAAATTCGTTGGCGATGTATTGAGGCATGCTTCAGCTCAGCAGTCAGGGCCGTCGAGAGTTTTCACGCATTTTGTCTTTGTAGAGTACTGTTTGGTAATCAGTGTTAAGATACTTCTCCGTCCATAGTAATTTTTTGTGTATCCTTCGAAAGAGGCCTGGTAACAGGTGAAAAGGCAATTAGTCTCAATATTCTACAGTGAGTGGTTTTTTCCACACAGACACTCTTTACAACTGTATCACTAGTTTATAATGGTTTCCTCATGAACAAGGACAGTCATGTCTCGTAACTATTTTGTATTTGCCCCTATCCTTGCGTTAAATTTTTTTTCAGGGGATCAAAATTTAATTTCTACACTGTACGTGGGGTTAAAAATACCAAATTCTATTTTACAACATATATGATAATTTTTTGGAAAGTAGCGCTGCCACATTCTGCTGCAGCGGAAGCGGCAGCGCCGCTGCATTTCTGAAAGTGTAGCGGTAGCGCCGCTACATTATTATGCATGTAGCGGCAGCGCCGCTGCTTTTCAAAGTAGCGCTGCCCACCTCTGGCTTTTGCTTGGTTGCTAGACGTTTCGACGACGAAATTAATAAAATGGAATATTACCACACTACTATGTGTGCCAAGACATTTAACAATCATGAAGTGTGCAGTAGTACAAACTAGCGGTTACAACAAACTACATAACAGCCATTTATGTGGAGTATGTTAATATTCCCTTTATGAAAATTCGTCGACGAAACGTCTGCAAACTCTTCAGGTCATATTCATATGATATATAGACAAATTTTTTATTAATTGCCTAATGCTTACAGTTATTAACAGAAAGTGCTTGTTTACGTCATGATGGAATAACCAAATTTACAAAATTCAGATTGGCTAATGACTTTTTGTTAACTCTCTTTTCCAGTCAACTGTATTTAAGTAGTTACCCTAAAACATAGGATGTTCACTATAGTTACCAATATGTAACAAAGGGTTTAGTTTCAAGCGGCAGCTGGTTGTAATATTAGTTCCTGGAAAGAAGCCCACAACTACCTAATATTTATAATACAGAAAAACATAAAGGTGTTTTAAATAAGGGCATAAGTTAACGGCAAATATTCTAAAATACAGTTGTTTTTAATTTATTTTTAGTAGTGTTTAACGTCAGCTTTCAACCATTTCGATTATGTCGCCGACGTCAAAAGTAAATTAAAAAAAGGACTGGAAGAAGCCGTCAGAAAGGAAAAATGCTCCATGGACAAAGTCACCTACCATCGTCGGTGACAAAAGCTATTGTATGCAGAAAAGCTACTCTGTGAATGCAGTCATTTACCAAAGAATCTGACAAAAACGACACAAGCACCAGTGACTGCACTCACGGATGGAAAAATGAAGAGGTGATAGTAAATGAAGCCTACGAGCCTACAGAGCACAAAAATCTAAGACCTCGTAGTTGAAGAGCATAAACCTAGCGCTATCTTCTAAAGCTGCAAGTAGCGTTAAAAAATTATAGATATGAGAAGAGGTAATACATAATCCAGATTACAACAGTTCGGAACCCAAGGGACGCTACCCCCTTCTCTTCCATTCAACCCAAACAGCTTCAGGATAGAGCATCTTGGTGTAAAATATAATTGAAATGGTAAAATGAAAATCATGGATGATTTTCAAATATATATATAGGTACTATAAAATTTAATTTCAACATGTGCACAATTAATCTTAGCGATGAAGGCTTTCAAAATGAGACTAAAGGTGCAAGACATAGAAAACAAATTAAATATTAGTGTCTTTGTAAACTTATGCCCTTATTTAAAACACCTTTGTTTTTCTGTAATTTAAAAAAAATATGTAATTGTGGGCTATTTTCCTTGTGGGCATTTTTTCTGTGGGCTTCTTTCCGGTCACCGTAATATTATATGATGGAAGAAAAATAATCTAATTTTTGCACAATGCAGTCAACTATGCCTAGTAATTTTCAAATGAAGATTATTGTATTGGAATCACTTTTTTCAATAAAAATTAAAAAAATCTTTGGTTTTAAATATATAAATTACAGTTCTAAAAAAAGTTCAGTAAAACAAAGTATTTAAATTAAACTTCTATAATTAGGAATCGTCTTAATACTAAGAATTTACAAGTTGATACAAAGTTTAAAAAAATAAACAGTGAAAGTTAATTTGAACTTAAACGAGTCATGAGATTTTTATCCATGACGTTACACAGAAAGCTAACGGAGATACGAAGAATAGATATTATAGTACATAGCTAATAAATATTATTGTACATATACAATAGGTATTATTATACATCAGCTTTCTAAGTAATTCAACATACTATTGTGAATATACAATAGGTATTATTGTATCTACATCACCTTTTTAGAAATTCAACATATTCAACGATTTGATGAAAATAATACAAAGATGCTATTTAGTGAAAAATTATATAACTTGAATTCAAAGGAGAATGGAATTTTGAACAATTGCACACTAATGTGTCAAAAGCAGACAATGGTGAATTAACATAGAAGGTACTGAGTCAGTTACACACCAAAATGAGTCAACAATACACTAATGGGAGAGACTATAACACATCTAAGTGTGTTAACAGGATCAGCCAGAGCATCCACGGCAGCCGCAATGAATACATTCCACTATCTTCCCCTGAAAAAGAAAAATGAATGGTTACTATCACTGAATATTCTAAATTACATTCAGGTAGCAATTATGGCTGTACCTATATTATCAATACTCGTTATCTGTCATTTTTCAGGAATCGGGAATTTTTTGGTATCGGCAGATTAGCAATACCAAGTGTCGGTTTTGCTAATAATTAAGGCATCAAAACTTGTTATATTAGCCATCTTTTTGGTATTGTATAAAAGAACTCGAGATTTTTAGGTACCAAAATTGTAGAGTTGGTGATTTACAGGCATCGCTATCTTACCAGTAATAAGTATCGGAAAAAAAATATGGTATTGATACAGCCCTAATAGTAATTATGAAGCTTCTAAGGTTATGATTATATTGAAGACACAATTGAGTAACTATAAAGTTATGATCAACATAATGATTCAAATTTTCGTTTATGAATCACTAACCTCCTCGAGCTTCACTTTAGGTACTCTGCAAATGCACTGAGTGCCGAAGTTTGTGTCTCTAGTCTGAATGCAGCGCAGACAACAAAGGTTCTCATAGCCCTGCTTCTTCCACTTGGCGATGAGATTCTGGTCCGCTATCTTCTCTTTGAGGCAGTAGTCGTAGAGTTCTCGTGAGATAGCCTGAAAATTAGAAAAAATTAACATGCATGTAAGAATGAAGTAATATCATTAGCTAGCTGCAAGTAGCCCCACAATATTTTCAATTTTTTTTGTCCATTATTTTAATTTTTTGCACAATAGCCATACCAAATATGGTCAAACTTATTCGATGGTTAATAGTTTAATATTTTTTATTTTTGTAAATCTAATGCATATGTATATTTTTAGTAGGGATGGGACGATACCAAAATTTTCGCTGATACCGATACTTCTCAACAAGTGCCGATACCGATACTTTAAAAGAAAGGCCGATTCTTGGCGATACCGATACTTGCAGTTTTTTAAAGTTTTTATTTATAAAACTCATTGGTACTTAATGAGTTATAAAGAATAATTTATTCTTGTAAGTTTAATAATTGAAATTCTAACTCAAAACTAACACATTGATGCTCTTTCAATGTAGTATAACATGAAGTGATTTACATATTTCACATTAATTGAAAAACAATGGTATTATATAGATAACTTTTCTGATGTGTGTTATCATCTTGTGGTACTTGTAATAAATAGGTGCGAAAATGGTCAACAGTAGCTGCATAATTCTTATCTTAAATTTATAGTCAGACTCAAAAGCCTATTGGTTTTTTATTAAAGGTCCTCTCCACTCTAAATTAAAGAAATTCTGGTATTGCTTTAAATTTGTAGAGCTAAGGTTATATAACATATTGCAGTAAACAGAATTCAAAGGGATCAAGTATTCTGTTCACAATTAATTATATAAGAAATATTCGCATTTGGTTTTTTCTCATTCCGAGATTCATAATTTCACTAGAAGAAAAAGCCCCCCATACTTGAGTAGGATGTTCGTTCGTATATACATAGCACATACCTATTCAAAATTTCAAATCACAGATCTGCATTCAAATAGAAAGTGTATAAAAATTAACAGTTCTCAATATCGGAAAATGTTATGATATATGAAAACGATTAGTAAGAAATACTTAATTAGGTAATTGAATTCTTTATATGGATCCATTGTCTTAGAACTACACTATTACGATAAATATTAAAGTGAATCTTAGAATACCTACCGTAACTTACGCGGATAAGGCGGATTATATATGGATACGCTAAGACCGGCCTAGCTATGCTAGAGCCTATTAACCTATAATATTAAAGTTAGGTAACAGTAAATCTGAGTAAGGCAGGGTTTGCACCATAGATTGAGTCAGCTTTAATTGGTCCATACCATACTTTACATCTGTGTCTCAGTGTCTGCATAATAGCTATGTTGTTAAAAAATAGGTCATAAGAATTAGCCTAAGCCCTAATGCATGCTAAATGATGGGAAATTGAACATCGGTCAAAATATAGTCATATAGATACAAAGTATAATATTAGACCAAAGCTCAATTGACTCAATTCACCAAATTATAGTAGCTACATTTTAAGTTAATGTACGAATATCTAATAGAAGTGCTATCACGCTGAAATGGAAATTCAATCAAATTAATCAAAAAACATTCATTAAGTAGGCAGGTGTCTTTGTCAAGACTTTTTAGTTTGTTACAAAGTAACTCGATTAACACAAAGAACATCTTGAGTGACAATACGGTACCGGTAGCAATGATATCTATAGATATCTATCTATCAGCTTTGTTATTGTTTTGATTTTGTCGGATCGTGTTAGCCTATCGAAAAGGGGGGCTTTTTCTTTGCTTGAAATTCAGAGGTGTAGTAGAAAGAACGGAAAAAATCATAAATTACATATTATAATAAAACTAGAGAACCAAATTTGAAATGGTTTGCAGTTTTATTATCAGTAACATTAGTTCTAATGCATAGAGAAATAAAAAAAATAGAGTGGAGGGGACCTTTAATAATTTCATGCATGTCATAATAAATGAATAAAAATTATACCTAGAGCTCTAGTAGGTAGTTGGTCAATTATTGGATTGGTACTTATAAAGAATTTTTTAAATTATTTATTTCATTTATGGCTATAGAATAATAGAAATTTCATAGAAAAGAAAATTTATGAAAAGAATCAAATTTAAATAATCATACAAGTATCGGCTGATACTTTTCAATATATGCCGATACCGATACCATTGCCGATACTCCCCAAAAATGCCGATACTGATACTTCGTCTCATCCCTAATTTTTAGATATCAATAACCATCAAGTTACTCAAACTAAGTAGTACGAAGAAGTAGGAGGCAAAACATTTCAACAGTAGCTCTATTAATGATTAGAGTATTATAAGATATTGATGGTATAGTTTGTTTGTAGGGTAAGTTCTGAGTTATCAGAGGGTTGCTTATTTTCAGACACGCAAGAAAAAATGTCAAAATAGCTTTTATTTTAGCTAATCAGTATCCATGATACCTACAGGTATCATGAATGCTGATTAAAATAAAAGTTGAATAACATTCTTTTCTTACATGTCTAATATTGATAAATGAAGAACCTGGGAAAACTGGTAAATGCATTTTCTTGATTACTCACTTTTCTTCTGTAGTATAAATCATATATATATCTTGATCTTTGATGATGAATTCTGAAGATGGGCCACAGTGCCTCAACTTTACGTTTTCCCTCATGGCTCTCTCTTTCAGCTGAAATAAAATAATTCATCAATAAGAGTGGAATGGAATCATGGAATCTCTGACAATATCAGAAAGCACATAATAAAGCTACTCACTCTTAGCTACATTAGAAAACAAAAGAAATTGTTATTGGTTTTCAATTTAGAATCTCAGGCAACAAGAATTTATTCTAGGGATATAAAAAAAAGGTCCCATGCAAGAATGATATATTATTGGGATATTCCCTTAATATTCAAGGAATAAATCATTCTTGCCTGGGATTGCAAATATCAATAGATAACAATCACATTAAGAAGATGCAAGACTGAAGTCAGTAACTAATTAGGAATTTGTAGATAGCTAAATATAGAAATGATGTTAATTTACCTTCTTTCATTTTTTGATCCAATTCTTCTAAGGTAGGTTCAATTAATTCCCATCCCTCAGGATGTTTCTTGCGGCTTCTTCTCACTTTTGGCATATCTGTCTTTGATATTAACTTTAGCAAACAATTATCAAATGTTGAGCTATTTAAAAACTGTGAAGGAAAGAAAACAGTTAAATTAATTTGCTTCATGTACAATTTGACATCGATAATTTTATTATGATAATCTGCAATTAGATGATCGTAAATAAATAATCAAAAGTCATGCCAGTCTGTATTTAGTGTACAAAAATCCACTGACTTTTTTCAAGAAACTGAAAAAAATCAAACAATATATTTCCAATAATTTGGCTGATCTACCAATATTTTCCCACCTGGGACACTGAAAATTAATGATAACATAGGAACAAATAGCTAAAAAATGCACTGAATATGCTAGAACATTATTTTCAAGTGGTCCATGAAATACAGCCTGGTATTTATTTAAGTGTTATGAAACTGCTTGAGAACTATTCTCAACCATGATTGCATCATCACGAGAAAAAGTTACTCTAGTAGCTACATTTTTATTATGAAATCAGCCTCCAAAATGAAAAGTTCCTTAAAATGAATCCAATAATAACATGTAACTAAACAAAAGAATTAATGAAGAAATTGTATTCAAGACCTTTTAAAAATATATTTTCTCTAAAAAAAATGATTCCAAAGACCTTTGACAACATGGACACACTTTGCAGACAGCATTTTTCAAAGATTCTCAGAGACAAATCTGAGCTCGATTTTAGAAATTAGAGATCTCTGACCTGTAGTGTCCTGTACAGGGTGGTGCAAAAAAAAAAAGGAAACCCATTTTTAAATTACTTTATTTTACAAACTATTAAAGCTAAAGAAAATCTAAAAACACTTTTATTTGTATAGTTTTTCTGCATCTTTCATGGAAATCTGTTAAACTTATGACTAAAATTAAACATCCTGCAGTGCTTTGAAAAATATAAATAAAAAGGGCTTGCGTGAGGACGAAAAACACAAAAAGACTATAATAGGTAGCTATAATTTAATTCCATATGGTATAAATTAGGGTTTCTCTCCCAGTATCCCAATCCATTTTTACCTGTTTTTTTATCCCGGGATAAATCGATACATCCCGGGATGAATATATAATTATTTTTCATTATTTTGTTTCAAAATGCATGAAATACATAGAGTGGTAAATACATCCTGATTAGTTATTAACAATAATTAGTAAATTGTAGATAGAAATAAACGATAATGACATGAATTGAAATATTTCAAATTATAGTTAGCTATGTCACGAAGATCGCCTAATTTTTTTCAATCTGGTAATTTGAAATCTTTTCTCTTCACATTGGTAACAAAAATATATCAATAAGTTATTTATTATCTTTCAAATACAGTAGGATATTTCCGAAGACTAAATTAAGTTAAGCAAATAGTATGATTAATGAGTAGAATAACTATAACAGTTCTTTGGAATTAAATTGTTACTATAACTCTATAATAATTAAATACATATCAAAATTACATCTGCAGTTAATACCAAGATAATATAGGTTACAGGAATTTTCCCGGTAGGAATTTTCCTTGGTGGAATTCTGTCCTTATATTGTAAATTTCTGTATATATTTGGTATATTCTAAATTTAAAATTAAAATGAACATAAATTTGGTTGAAGGATCGAAAATGAAAAAAACCTTATAAATAAAGGTGTTCAGAATTCTGACCCAAAAAAAATATTATTGAAGAAATTTCATATATCCATTTACATTCTATTTAGGTTTAATGGAAGTATAGAGAGATTAATTTTAAAGTAAGTTCAAACGATTATTTGACATGAAGCTAATTAATAAACAATTGCTACAATATTTGGTTAGAACCATGGTTCTTAAAACCATATAAAGCATGAATTTTATTTTTTCTGCTGTAGTAATGCTATATTCAATAAAAAAAGGTTGGAGGTACCTCACTTCACTTGTTCTCTACAGGTCGTTCACAGTACAGTTCATGGTTAGAACAATAAAAAATCTTCAAAATCAGAACATATAAATAACTGTACTGTTTCACTGTAGTTATACTAAGTTTATCCCGGGATGAAGACAATTTTTTTCACGGAATCCCGGGACAAGCAAAATTGGCCAATATAAGAAACCCTAGTATAAAAAATTCATTCTATTGACGTTTTCTTTATTAACTCCTTCATTCGTGGAAATCCTTCTTCATCACCAATTTCGATGTCTTCTCCAAAACGACCATTTCTTTGCAGAAACCTTTATGAAGAACTTAAACTTTGCGGTAAATCAGTTCTAAGAGTTTGAGCCTTACATGCTTCTTAAAAAGATGATATTTTAAATTGCGTTTAACAATTCGGTGAAATGTGTCTTTAGTGATGTCTAATTCATTCTCTCTGATTGATATTTTTGGATTCTCAATAAATTGTTTATGAATAAGATTAATGTTTTCATGTGTTCGTTCTGTTCTCCTGAGTCTTAATCTCTTTTTGTTCAAAATAAAGTGGTTTCTTCAGTTTTGAACTTATTCAAGTCTGCAAAGCATGCACAATCAGTCTCCAGATATTTCATTATTGAGGCAATTTTTCTCCAAAGATTTTCTAATTTCTCTCCACAATGGCCAAAAAATTCAAAATTCCCTCCACTAATTTCAAGGCCTCAATAGTCGCCAGATAAACTTCACAACTTCATGCATCTTTTGCAGACTGGAACTTATTAACTTAAGTCAATATGGTTTTATAGTTGGTGAAAATCTTTCCTGAAAGCCATGTTCAAATTGAGGTTGAATCGGTTTAAAGCTTTCAGTGTTTAAATAACTTGTCACAACAAAAGCTGTTCTTTTGAAAGCTGCATTTTGAGGAATCGTATAGGAGATAGCCTACAAATTTTGAAATTAGTGGTGAACTTCATATTTCAAATGGCGAGAAATATTTATTTTTCTCCTATGCTACAATGTTATTTTGGATTTGGAGAGGATTCATAATAATTTGATCATTTTGTAGAGAAATTTGGTGATTTTTGGAGAGAGCTGGATAGTTTATGAGCCATACTATTTTACTTGGCCTACCGCTAATATCAGAGGTGGGCGCAGCACCGCAACTTGTAGCGTGCGCTAATAGCGGTGCTTCTTCTTGTGTAGCGGCAGCGCCGCTACTTCTTTGCAAATGTAGCGGTAGCTCCGCTACTTATTTCAGTAGTGCTAGAGGTTTTTCGCGTTACAGCGCTGCCGCTTCTTTTAAAATAAAAAATGTTAGTTATCTGAGGAATCTAGATAAAAGTTTATACAAGAGCGCAACCCAAGATAGCTAATCAGTTGTAAGTGATATTCAGACAAATCTGCACAGAAAGACCAACTGATATTCAAACAATGATTCATAGTAGGTACAACCATAATAATGATACGCAATGTGAATATTTGATATTAAGACAAAACTGTCTAATAGGATCAACTTACATATCGTCTTACGCTTTAATGCAGATTTGTTTATTATATTAAAATGGGTTGAAATGTGCATCTACATTAGGAATAACAAAATTTTATCTTTTTTTTTATTGTGTAAATAGTTGCTTTATAACCTTCTTATAGTGTGTGCAAAATACCAGACGTATCGTATAACTCTAACCCCCCTGAAGAGAGGGAGAAAGGGAAAAGTGGGCCGAGGGGTAGGGAGTCAATATGTACTCTAAAAACCATCTCTCAGCCAATTATAATTCGTAATAATTAATTATCTCGCTATATCTGGTATCTAACCTACAACTATAGCACGCCCACACCAATGAATGCAAAGAGAGATTGTTCAGTTATCCCTAAACCTTCGAAGCGGATGGATGCTGCGTGTCAGATCATCAAACTTTTAAAGGAAATTCCTACTAATTCTGAGATCTACAAATCTTGTAATTCAAACCTCATTTTCTGGTTTCTGATTGAAGCTAGAGCATTGCGGTTTTTTGCATTCGATACTCCATAATGACATCTACAATATGATGGTCTTCGACTTTTGATTTTCGAATTTGTTGTAGAAAATTTTTTCCCTACAAATTTTTTTCTTCAAAATTTTGGTATACTTTGTATGAAAAAGTCGAAATTTAGAAAACCCATTCGAAAATCAAAAATCGAAGATCATATTGTAGATATCAGTATGTAGAATTGAATGCAAAAAACCGCAATGCTCTAGCTTCAACCAAAAAAAAAAAAAGACTAGGTTTTTGAAAATGGTTCAAAATTCGAATAACTCGTTTTCTATGGGTCTAATCGAAAAAATATCAAGAACAAAATCGATAGATAATTCAATTTTATATATACATACAAAGTTTCAGAACCATAACTTCAATAATAAATTTTTTACAAAATTTTGGGGGCAGTCCCCTTAAAAAAATTGGAAGTAATTCAAACATTATTTCGGATGCTACAATCATTTTACTAAAAGTTACTCATTTTGAGCGTACTGAGCATAACACTAAAAATGCATAAATAAACTTTTTAAATGATTCTATATCTATTTTGGTAAGGTTTTCTAAACTCAGCGTTGAAAATATTTTATTTAACTCAAGTTTTCAAATTGATTATACAATTCATCATCAGGTGAAGTCCATAAATTATAAAGCAAAACCAATGCCTAATATGATCACCTAAAGTGTAAATATGATACTGACCTACTATATTACAAAAATCTATTAACTTTTTAATCCTCAATTTAATTTATGATATTACACCATTCCTAATTCCCACACTCAACATCTGAAAACAAAAATAAAATATATCTACCTATTATATTATCATACAGCATACTAATGTATTTATATATGATAATATAACAAGTGAAGCCTAATTATCTATATCTATTGTGATTTTTTTAGCAATAGCATTTAACTGCTAATTTTAAGTCAATATCCAGTTTGATTTCCCCTCTTTTCTATCATTTTTAAAAGACGCTTCATCCACCAACATTTTCCCAATTTAGAAATTAGGTAGGTATAGGCCAAGTAAAATAGTATGTCTCATAAACTCTCCATAATTCACCAAATTTCTCTCCAAATGAGTCAGGACCAAAATGATCAAATTTGAAATTATCATAAATTCTCTCCAAAATAACATTGTAACATAGGAGAAAACTAGATATTTTTCGACATTTGCAATTGAAGGGCTCAAAATAAGTGTCACAAACTCGCCATTAAAATAGAGAGTTTGGACATGCTTTATTATATGGGGTATAAGTAGCCTAAGGCCAAGTAAAATAGTAGCTATGGCTCATAAACTCTCCATTTGTTTCTCCAGCTCTCTCCAAAAATTACAATATTTCTCTCTAAAATGATCAAACAGTAACTATCATAAATTCTCTCCAAAATAACATTGTAGCATAGGAGAAAAATAGATATTTCTCTCCAATTATAATTGAAGCGCTCAAAATGATTGTCCCAAACTCACCATTAAAATGGCGAGTTTGGGCCAGCCAACCAGTCTGCAAAGTGTGTCAATTCTGTCATCAAGATTTCATATTTCAGGACAATTAGTCTCCAAATTTATTCAAATTTGTCTCCAAAATGGCCAAATTTCTTCAATATGTCTCAAATAATAACATGTAAACATAGGAATAAATTAGAAAATAGTCACCAAGATCTTGTTTTGATTAATTTTTCCTCCAATATAGTCTCCATTCTCCAAAGATTTTTGGCGACATGGACACGCTTGTGCTTTGGTGCACAAAATTCCACTGACTTTTTGAAAAAGCTGAATACCTAAATCCACCATAAATTTCCAGTAATTTGACTGATCAACCAACATTTTACCCAATTTTCCACCAAAAATTAATGGTAACATAGGAATAAATAGCTAAAAATCCACTGACTTTGCCAGAATATTATTTTCCATGGAGAAAAATTCTACCAATGAAATACAGTCTGGCAGACATGCTTTATTACCTGGGCCTAAGGCTGTTGTTCAATAGCTTGAAAAAGCAGTGTTCAACAAACAACTAGCCCTTGCCCTGTTTTTGGATATTGAAGGTGCCTTTAGCAACGTCTCTCTAGCGGCTATAAGGTACGCTTTATTCAATGCAGGAATAGAGATCCACCTGGCCACTTGGATCATGGGGATGCTGAAGAGCTAAATGGTCACAGCTACTCTTGGTGATTATAGCATCTCGGTTCGTTTTACTAGGGCTACACCACAAGGAGGAGTTCTCTCACCATTCTTATTCAATCTGGTGATGAGTGAACTTCTCAGGAAACTGACTAATGTTTCCGGAGTTTATGCACAGGCTTACGCTGATGATATACTCTTTCTATCAACTGGAATAGACTCCTTCACTATTAGTGAACGAGTTCAGGAAGGTTTGATGACTGTTGAGGAATGGGCCAGAGAATCTGGACTATCCTTGTGCAGCAATGAAACTTTTGCTACTATGTTTACATGGAAACGCAAATGGAAGTATTGCCCCCCTAAGACTTACGGGACAAGAAATTCGGGTTGTGGACAGAGTAACTTACCTCAGAGTGACCCTGGACTCAAAGCTGAGCTGGATCCCCCATATAGTTGACGAGTCGGCTAAAGCCAATAGATGCCTCCTACTGTGTAGGTGAGCAGTTTGACAGACCTAGGGCTTTCTCCGAAGGTCATGATGTGGATTTTCACCATGATTCGACCATGAGCTACGCTGTTACGGTTTGGGCAGCAGGGCTGGAGACTCGGACATGCGACCTAAAGCTGTCCACACTGCAGCGGAAGGCTTGTATTGCCATTTCATCGGCTTATCATGGAACGCCCACAGCCGCACTAGAGATGCTCCTCGGCCTACCACCTCTGACTTTCTTTCTCAAAGGGACAGCGGAGTCAGGTGCTTACCTGTTGAAGCAGGCGGTGGAGGGGTGGTTACATCAAAGACACTTTGGCTCACCAGAGCCATGTGAATTGGTGTGACAGGAACTCCAGGGACCTACCTGTTCTAGCCTTTCCGTGAGACCTATGCAGCCCTCGGTTAAATCTACAAGCGAGATTTAAGACTAGTACTGTGGCCCCCGACCACACAGTGGAAGATTCGACTGTGGCCTGTTTTACAGATGGCTAATCTGGTAGAATGGGTGCAGGAGTCCACTTCCCTGGTAGGAATGATCCTGACCTAGTTGAATATCTAGGTTGTCACTCCTCCGTTTTCCAGGCAGAGATATTGGCGATCACTCTGGCAGCAGAGAGACTGACCAGCATCATTTCCGGAGAACCTGATGTGGATAGAGTTATCATATACTCTGATAGTTTGAGCCTTTGAGGACCAGGAGCCAAACGGTAAACCGATGTGTAAATGCGCTGAACTCTCTGGGGCACCTGGCTGACGTCTCTCTTCAGTGGGTTAAGGCTCACGTTGGTACCATTGGTAACAAAACCGCTGACTTCCTAGCTAAGGAAGCAGTCAAGACCTCATGTGAAGGACCCGAACCCTTTCTGCCAGTGCCATATAGTGCATGTAAACTTTCAGTTTACCGGTGGATTGCGGATAACTCCAGAAGAAGATGGGCCAACCTATCTTCTTGTAGACAGACCAAAGGGCTCTTCGAGCAGCCTCTGGATAGGAGAGGCTGTCTGAGACTCTAGTTGTTGACTCAAACTTTTGAAGGAAACTTTGTCTTACCCTGCAAATTTTAACAGGGCATGGAAACTTTGGCTCCCATAAAAGGATTACTAGAAAATGGACCAATGACACTTGCCGACTATGTGATCTTGCCCCAGAGACAAGGACTCGTATTGTTGAAGAATGCCCTTCTTATCACAGGACTAGGGACTCTACTCTGGATGAATTTCTAACAGACCTCCACAGAATTAGTAGGACTCTCAGGCCCCAAGTTCAAGAGTATGTACCAAGTCGCCGATTAATTGTCAACTTAAAATTTGTGAAAATAAGTATCTTTCACATATATAGACGACTAATGAGCACTTAAATTAGATTTAAAATTAAAATTAGTGACTCATAATCATAAACAGCGGAACCGCGCTGTTTCTCTGTTGAAATGTAAACAAAGCCGCCATTTTGTTTTGATACTATGCGCTCCATGATGTAGCTATAATTCAAATTGTGTATCAGTTTTCTGTTTTCGGTGTTCTTTTGTTATGAATGAGGTGGTCACTACTTGTCATTTTAATTTGATGCTCTCTGACTAATTATAGGGAAAAAAAACAAATGAATAACTACCTATGAAAGGAAGTATGCCTCTCTCAGGCTCTCTGTGATTGGCTGGTATCAGTTGTATGCCTCTCTCTGATTGGCTGGTATCAGTTGTATGCCCAGTCTGTATTTGGTGCATAAAATCCCACTGACTTTTTGAAAAAGCTGAAAAAAATCCACCATAAAATACCAGTAATTTGGCTGATCCACCAACATTTTCTTAATTTATACACCAAAAATTAATGGTAACATAGGAATAAATAGCTAATAATCCACCGACTTTGGCAGAATATTATTTTCAAAGGGGAAAAAATTCCACTGACATGTCGGTGGAATTTACCACGAAATACAGACTGGTTGTATGCCTCTCTCTGATTGGCTGATACGCTCTCAATTAATTTAGGTAGTTATAATAATATAGGTATATTGACGACTGTTGACTTTCAAAATTGGAATTAAATTATGACGACTGCATTACTAATTTTAGTCGACTTATATTGAAAAAAAAAAGATGTATTGGCGACTCAATGAACATTCTCTGAAACTAGGCTCTCAGCTTCTTGCATCTTTCTACCTTTCTTGAAAGAATTGGGAGGCTGGAGGATTTCAATGACTAGTCTCTAGATTGGTTCAATGGGGATTTAGTGCAGATGGAGATGGGCCCACCTGCGGCCTGAGTGCTCACCCGCTTTCACAACGGCCAGTCTGTATTTGGTGCACAAAATTCCACTGAATTTTTCAAAAAGCTGAAAAAATCCACCATATATTTCCATTAATTTTGGCTGATCCACCAACGTTTTCCTAATTTATCCACCGAAAATTAATGGTAAAATAGGAATAAATAGCTAAAAATCCACCGACTTTGCCAGAATATTATTTTCTAAAGGGAAAAAATTCCACTGAAGTACAGACTGGCACAACGGCGAGCGGGCCAGCGGGGATCCTCTCAAAAATAATAATAAGGTAGCCTAGGTAGGTACCTACTACCTACCGTACTTGCCACCGAAAACCATGTTTCACAGTTTCAGAGGCTGGAAAATTGTAAGCCAATTTTTGAGCCAAAAATTTACAAAATTACTGAGCCCCATGTTTTAAAGTATGGACAAAGTCGCCAATATATTGGCAACATTTGAGGGGTTAAATAACTTGGAAAACCTGTAAATAACAAGTAAATCACTCCTAAAATAGTCTCATAGCTCAAGAGATACACATGCATCAGGCATCCAAGTAATAAAGCATGTCCAAACTCGCCATTTTAATGGCGAGTTTGTGACAGTTGTTTTGAGCCCTTCAATTGCGAATGGCGAGTTTTATCTATTTTTCTCCTATGCTACAATGTTATTTTGGAGAGAATTTATGAAAATTTGACCATTTTGGAGAGAATTTGTTGAATTTTGGAGAGAGCTGGAGAGGCAAATGGTGAGTTTATGAGACATACTATTTTACTTGGTCAGGCATGAAATATAAGGATGTTTCCAAGTGTAAAATCTTCACTAGGAAGCCAAATTTCTCCTTTAAAGTATCTTAAATGTGGTGACCTGGATCTATTTTCTCACTAAACTGGCGACTTTCCTGCCACACTTTAAAACCTGGACTGAGCCAACTGCCATTTGCCAAGCCAATTTGTCATTTGGCTCCTTTTTTGAAGATTTCAAGCCAAAATTAACATGGGAACATAGGAATTAATTCAAAATTTAAAGCCAATTAGACATATCTGAGTTTTGACCTTTTAAAATGATAAAATCTAAGCCAATTAATTGGCTTTCCGCTTTAACTGACATACTTTGTAAGTTGTAACATGGACAGAAAATTAATGGTAACATAGGAATAATTAGCTAATAATCCACAGACTATGATAGAATATTATTTATGAGGGAGAAAAATTCCAACGACAAGTCGGTGTTTTGCAGACTAGGTAGCACCGTAGCTAAGACTTGATACAGTCGAAACTCAGAAGTCGGAGGTGCCAGTCTGCAGAATTTGGGACATTTTTAACATTTTCTGTGGGAAAAATCCTTATTTCCTCCTATGGCTATATTTACATGTATTTTACAGAGAACAGAAGCCAAAATGGAGGATTTCTTGGAGAACACTTTACCAGTTCCTGCAGAGCGCAGTCTGGCTTGATTCCTCATTCCTTTGCAGTCTGATCCAGACCAGACCAGGATTTTTTTTACAAAAATTGGTATTTGGGCGAAGCAAGGTCAAGGTCAAGGTGCTCCTTTGTAGATTCCCTTTTCAGCGGGTCCGTCCTCCTATTCACTTTTCCTCTCAGGTTTTCACCTCTGCCATCACAAAAAAAAAAAAAACAATTCACTTTTTATTTCAAATTTTCAGCACTTATAACTAACTGCACTTAGATTAATTTCTTAACATTAAAACACTTATCACTAAATTTCTCTTCACTAGCACTAATTCCTTATCACTTACACTAATCTCATTTTCTTTTCACTAGCACTTCACCTTTCACTCCACAACTCCACCCACAACCACAGCTTCCTCCCTCTCCTTCCATCTCCACATCCTGTAGAGCACTCTCCTACTTTCTCTCACTTCAACATCTCCAAACAGGAATCCCCCAACAACCTCATCCACATCCTCCTTTCTCGGTCTCTGCAGTTCAATTGCCTCATTCCTTATCTCCTCCAGCACCCTACACTCCAGCAAAAAATGCTCGTCATCTTCTCTCTCTGCTCCACACAACCTGCACTCCACACTCCCCTCGCCCCATCTCCTGCATCCCAGCTTCAAACTCCTCGTCCTTGCTCCAAACCACACCCTAGACTCCATACCTCCCTCATAATCTTCCTCCCTCATCTCCCTCTTAAACCTCCTGTAGACTCTCAAACTGCTCTTCCCCTCCATCTCCTCCATCCACTCATGATGCACCCTATCAGCCACTCTCCTCTTCACCGCATCCTTCGTCATGGTCTTCAGTTCCTCCTCCTCAATACCTGCCCAATTCATACACTTCCTTGTTTCTTTCACCCATTCACTACCCCTCCTTTTAGCTACTCCCATCACTCCCCTCAGCATCTCATTATCTCCCTGTTCTACTCTCCTCATGTACTGTAGTCTCCCTCTGGCCACTCTGCTCTTCACTGTACTAATTCCCACATCTCCCCTCATCCCAGCCACCGCCACACCTCTGCTCGCTCCCAACATCCTCCTCATTGCAGCATTTTCTTGCCTCTGGATACTATCCATCTCTTTAACTCTCAATCCGACCACCTCCGCACCATACAAGACCCTCGGCAGAACCACTCCCTTCCAATCATTGATGTCCGTTGATTATTGGCTAAGTCTAAATAGGCTCTCATTGAATTTATCTAAGACTTCCTATATGATTTTTACTCATAAACCTCTGAGCCTGCCTTTGACTGATATTTTACTTAGGGGCACTCCAATTGTAAGAGTGAGCAGCGCTAGGTTTCTGGGAGTTATACTTGATGACAGACTATCATTTTCTGACCATATTGCTGATATATCAACAAAAATATCAAGATCTCTAGGTGTAATGTATCGTATTTCCCTCTGTTCACCTTATACTGTATTAAAAACTATTTATTATTCTCTGATCTATTCTCGCATGACTTATTGTATATCGGTGTGGGGTGCCAGTGGTACATGCAATGTGGCAAGAGTTAATGGCCTTCAGAAGAGAGCGTTTAAATTGTTGAATAGATCAAATCCTCACCATTGCGATACCTATGTGTTATGATTCTCTTTATAGGTATTTTATATCTCTCAAAATGTTTACTTGCTTCGTAGATAATTCAGACCCATATTTTCATAATAGATATTTACAATTAATTCCAAATCATAATCACCTTACTAGATTCAGGGTAGTTGACCATTTAAATTTGCCAATTGTTACAAAATCGATCTGCCAAAAAAATTTCTTTTATAAATCTATAGTTGTGTGGAATTCATTGCCTCCAGAGTTACGCCAGTGCGAAACATATAAAATATTCAAACGTCATGTTAGGAAATATTTCATCCAGTAATATAAATGTAGTTGTCGATGTTTTTGAATAATTTGTGAAAAGTGTTGTATGCCTATAATACTATTTCTTAGTAACTTTATTGCAGTCACTGTATCTTCAATTTTTTTTTTTTCATTTGTTTTTGTTTAATATAATGCAATAGTTTTCAGTTGTCACATTATGATTAATCTTGATAACTGAATTATTTTATACATAGATATATTTTAATTTGCCCGAATAACTTTTTTTAAAGTTACCTTAGGGCTTTCTTCAATCAAATAAATTATCCTTTTTTTTTGTATATAAATGTAGTTGATTGATTAAATAAAAAAAAAAAAATAAACTCTATTATAATAACTCTTCCCTACTAGCACTTTATGGCAGCTCCTCTCAATCACCGAATATGTCAGGTTGCTCATTAATTTAGCTCTATTAACCATGTCTTTCCTGTGTCCCTCAAACATATTTCTCCTGTTCATAACCTTCACCCCAAGGTACCTAATTTCTTCAACCACTTCCATCCCTCCAACTTCTCCCACCTCATCTCCCACATTGTACAACAAGCACTGACTCTTCCCAGTATTCACTTCTAAGCCATAACCTCTTGCCACCCTCCTCAGCTCCTCTATTCCCTCCTCCGCCTCCACCACACTCCCACACACCAACAACCCATCGTCTGCATAGAACAGACTTCTCACCCTCACCTCCCCCACCTGCACACCACTTATTTTCCTTCTCAGAGCTTCTATCATTTTGAAAGTGATCAGCTTGAACAGGACAGTTGATGCTGTACACCCCTGTCGGATCCCACTCTGCACCTCCATCTCCAAATCCTCCCCTCCTCCAAACTCCACTATGGTACTATCATTGCAGTACACCTTCTTAAACAAATCTATCACTCTTCCGTCAATCCTATACTCTTTCAGCACCTCCATCACCGCCTCTCTCTTTATCGAATCGTATGCTTTCCTGAAGTCAATCGCCACCAGAACCAGCTCCTCTCTCCTTCTGTATGCCTCATGCACACACTCCTGCAGTATAAACAAATTGTCCGCTATCATGCCTCCAGCTGTAAACCCCACCTGCTCATCCCTCCTCATTCCATTCCTGCCAATCTGTTCTTCAATCCGGTCCCTCAATACTGCCATCAAAATTTTATAGGATATATCAGTCATTGCAATCGGCCTGAGGTCCGCCACTGTTGGTTTTCTCTTTTTCCTTATCATTACAGTTCTCGATCTCTTCCAGCTCTCCGGTATCTCCCCTGTCTCTAGCACTCTCCTAAAACTTCCCTCCACTCTCTCCAAAAACACTTCACTTCTTCCCAATATTTTGTACATTTCTGGTTTCATTCCATCTCCTCCTCCTGATTTCCTATTTTTCAACTTTCCAATGATTCTTCCTATCTCCTCCTTGTTTATTTCCACATCCAACACTTTCATATGTCTATAGGGATTCAACACAATTCTTGGCAAAATAGGTCCCTCATGCCTTAGCTCTTCTCTCTCCTGTCTCCTTCTCAGCTCCAAATCCTCCTCATATATCACCCTGGCCTCCTCCGTCCACACTTCCTCCATTCTGTTTGGGTGCATTTTGTAAATGCCCTGCCAAAAATTTCTCACCTCCTCCCTCACCTCTTCACCTTCCAGTCTTCTGCCTTCCAAGTCATATATTTTCAGATCCTCTCTCTTATTTTCTTTCCCTCTCAGTTTGTTGATCCTTTCCCACAGATCTTTTCCTCTATTACCTCCTTTTATTTCTTCAGCCAGTCTCTCCTCATGTTGTCTCATCTCTCCTGCTATCAAATGTGTCACTCTCTCCTTCTGCCCCACATATCTCCTCCACGCTTCCTCCCTTCCCTCCACCCCCCTCCAGTTCCTATGTTCCTTATTCAGCTTTCTTCTTTTCTTAATTTCATCCCTTATCATGTCATTCATCCATGGCTGCTCAATCTTCCCATTCCTCTCGACTCTTCTCCTATACTTTGCCCTAAGCGTTCTTTCTGCTACACTCTTCATAACGCCATTCACTGCTTCTATGCTCATCTCTCTCATCCCTGATAACTCCTCCTCAACTCCAACTTTAAAATTTTCACTCCTTTCCTCAGTGAACTTGTAATAGTTTGCTTCATGCCAATGATCAGTCTCCTGCCCCTCCTCCCTCACACCTATCCTAAAATAAGTGTCCACCACACAATGGTCTGAAAACTCCACCACCTCCCTGCCTTCATCCACCTTCATCTCCACAAATCTCCCATACAGTATCTCATTTGTCATCACCAGATCAATTGCACTTCTCTGCTCTCCTCTCTCCCAGGTGTAAGTCCCTTCACATTTCTCATCGCAGTTCAGTAAAATCAAGTCACATTTCTCCAAAAGGTTATTTATCAGTCTCCCATTTCTATTCTCTTCCTGGTAACCTAAGTAACCCAGATGGCCATTTAAGTCACCAAGCAACAAAACACCCTCCCCATCCCCAACCTCCCCCACTATTGTTTCACACTCCCCAATGATTCCCCTATTAAATACTTCTACCTCTACCTCATTACCCGTCCTCAAGTAAACCAACACCACTGTAATTTTAAGCTTACCAATGCTTCCTCTTAAATGCAATAAGTCTCTGCTGATGGTCTCCCTCTTCTCCAAATCTATATCATCACTTTCTCTGTATACACACATGAGCCCTCCTCCCTTTCTATCCTGCATGCAGCATCTCCCTCATACTTTGCCACACCCTCATTCCACCCTCCAACCTAACATCATCCACCTTCTTCTGAGTCTCAGTTAAAAACATCAGCATGTTCCCATTTACCATGTCAAATATCTCTGAGCTCTTCACCCTACTCAACCCCTGCACATTCATCAGTCTTACACATATCACATCTCTCAGCACCTCCCTCTCACCTCCCTCACCAAATAACATCAGAACATAAGAATTAAAGACGACTTTTAGATATTTCTCACTAGGTACTTGCATTTGATGATATTATTATTGATTTGTATAGGTAACTAAAATTACAGTCATAAACTCATAAAGTTAGGTACTTTAAAGTATATGACGAAAAGGCCATTCTCTCTTAACAGGCTGGCTAGTTAAATTTAGGAGGAAATAGAATTAGGGTTTGTTTGTAACTTTGTACTGAAAATGTCACATAATAAATATTCTGCAGACTGAAGAATAAAGAGCATGTAAAATAAAAATTAGTTGGTGTTATATTAGTTTATATGAAATTGAAAGGAGTAGTTAGCGGTAAACTGTTGCTGGAGCGTACGAACTTTATTTCGCCGGGCTACTTCTGTAGTAAAGTTTTCTGTTTTTCGTGTTGCTGTAATAGTCAGGAATTTTTGAGGAGGAATTTTTTTTCAGTTATTTAACAATCATTTAAGATTAATGATTAAAGCATAACATGATTACATAGAGTTGATAGACATTCTTTGTTATGAGCTTTTGGAAAAAATCGAAAACACTTTTGTGGCCCATACTGTATATGTTTTGATCTTGTTCTAATAAACAAAAATCAACGTGTCAGCCAATCATACAGTTTAATTATGGTGAGTAGTGAATTCAATGTAATTAATTATTCAAATAGCTACAGTTCATTTCATCCAATGAAATATCACCATACTAGTTTCATTTTTAGCTCCACAGTTCACCTTCACTTCCCCCACCTACACTTCCCCCACCAACATTTCTTCCACTAACACTTCCCCATCTTCACATCTCCACTTTCATTTCCTCCACTTACACTTCCATCCACAACTTTACCACCAACACTTACCCCACCAACATTAATTTCTCCCATTTTCACTTTTCACTTCCTTCACCTTCAATTTCACTTCTTCCACTTTCACTTCGCTATCTACACTTCTCCCAACAGCACTTTCCCCCGCCTTCACTTCCCCCACCTACACTTCAACCACCTACACTTTCCCCAACGTACCCTTCTCCCATCTACATTTTCCTCCTCTACACTTCCTCCACTTTCATTCCCCCACCTACACTTCACCCACCTACACTTCACCCATTGTTACTTTCCCCATCTACACTTCTCCCACCTACACTTTCTCCATCTTCACTTCCCTCACCACTTCCCCTACACTTTCCCAACTTTCACTTCCATCCACCTACACTACACCAACCTTCATTTCCCCCACATACACTTCTATCATCTTCACTTCCTCCACCTACACTTCCCTCACTTACACTTCTCCCACTTACACTTCCCCCACCTTCACCTACAAACCATCATTACTATAGTAAGTGCAGTAGGCTACACTAACACACGCGCTATTGTATCAATATAATGAAAAGAATAGAAAGGATGTACCTTATCATTATAATTTTTTTATTTTAAAATATTTATTTACAAAATTCAACGTTTCGACTATTTAGTCATCTTCAGGATCTGAAATATAAAATAATTTACTTTTTGATCTATACATTAAAAATTTACAATCAACAATACTTTTCCTAAAAATACAACTAAACTAAATGCAGATAAAATTAATTTGTACATATATGATGAGATTAAAACAAGAAATGGAAGATTGAAGAGCAGGTATTTAAAAACAGTGTATGTTACTAGTTAGAAGACTAAATGTTAAAAATATAAGTCCTATAGCCTATAAAGTAGCCTAAGAAAAAAAATAAACATAAAAAATATAATGTATTTCCTGTGAGTTAGAAAGATGGGATAACAAAAAAAAAAAAAAAAAAAAAAAAAAAACAGAATAAAAAAAATGAGGAAAGAGAAAGGGGATAATAAATGTTTTATCTATTGATTATTGAAAGTGGAAAGGCAGATTGCTTGTAATTTTTTTTTAATTTATGAATATATAATGATTCTAAAATGCGTAATTCTATTGATTTATTGCATTGGCTTATGATGGTGAACTGGTTGTCGAGCGGTACCTACTCCACTAAGATTGAAAATAAAGTAAATAATTTCATTCAGGGCATTTAAAAAGAAATGCACAATTCCAATGGACACTTTGAAGACCTTACGCGCTGTTGGATCTGCCCCTGGTATTCTTTATGGACTCCCAAAAATTCATAAACTAGATTTCTCAACCAAATTTCAAGTCTGACCAATAATAGCCGCCTATAATAATCCTTGCTTCAATCTTGCAAAATATCTAACAGAAATATTAACCCCTCTTACAACTAATGAATATACAGTTAATAATTTTTATTCTTTCCTATCAGATTTAAAACAGATTAATAATGCAGATAAGAAGTTAATGTGCTCATTTGACATAGAGAATCAATACACTAATATTCTATTGCATGAAACCATTAATATAATATTGACAAAACTGTTTGATAACCCATCTTCATTATTTATCGGCCTAACAATCTTCCTTTCGAAACTTTTGCAAATTTCTGTGCTCAATATTTTTTTTCATTTTTGACAACAAACTGTATAGACAGAAAGAAGGTTTAGCAATGGGTTTGCCCATTCACTGACTTTTGCTAATATATTTTTATGCCACTTCGAACAGAAATGGCTTAATGATTTCCCAACTTCTTTTAAACCTCATTTTTATAGAAGATACATGGACCATACATTTTTACTTTTTGACAATCAAATTCAAGCTACTCAATTTCTTAATTATCTTAACTTGCAGCATTCTAATATAAATTTTACATCAGAATATGAAACTAATTTTAAATTGCCCTTCTTAGATACACTGATATGTAAACACAATAACCAATTCCAGTCTGCAGTCTATCGAAAAAGCACTTTCTCAGGTTTAGGTTTAAGTTATATTAGTTTTTGTTCATTTCGTTTTACAATCAATGCCATAAGGACCTTATTATATAGAGCTTACAATATTTGTTCAGACTATTTCATTCTTCATAAGGAGCTAGAGTTTTTAAAATCATATTTTATAAAGAATGGTTTCCCCTTGAAATTAATAGAATCAAACATTGGAAATTTTTTAACCAAAAATATTCAAATTAATGCAGTCCCTTTTAATAACAATACAAATGAATTCTTTTACTTCACACTGCCATAAACTGGTCATCAATCAGAAAAACTGAAAAAAGAAATATTTTCCACTCTAAATCAATATTTCAATAACTGCAACTTCAATATCATTTTAATTAATAATTAAAAAAAAAAAATTCCATATAAAGATGTTCTACCAAAAGCTGTTCGTAGCTCAGTCATCTACAAATTCTGTTGTGAACGCTGTTCATCTGAATACGTGGGATCCACCACGCGTTCACTATTTGTACGGAGCTCCGAGTATGCTGGACGCAGTCATCGCACAGGCAATAGATTCAGCATCCCATCAGCATCACAAATAAGAGACCACGCAGAAACATGTGGCTCTCCCATCTCACTCAACCAGTTTACCATCATAAACCAATGCAATAAATCAATAGAATTACGCATTTTAGAATCATTATATATAATCATTAAACCAAATTTAAATTCCATGCAATCTGCCTTTCCACTTTCAATAATCAATAGATAAAACATTTATTATCCCCTCTCTTTCTCCTCATTTTTTTTATTCTGTTTTTTTTTCTTTTTGTAATCCCATCTTTTTAACGCATAGAAAATACATTATATTTTTTATGTTCATTTTTTTCTTAGGCTACTTTCTAGGCTATAGGACTTATATTTTAAACTTTTAGTCTTCTAACTAGTAACATACACTGTTTTTAAATAACTGCTCTTCAATTTTTCATTTCTTGTTTTAATCTCATCATATATGTACAAATTAATTATATCTGCATTTAGTTTAGTTGTATTTTTAGGAAAAGTATTGTTTATTGTAAATATTTAATGTATAGATCAAAAAGTAAATTATTTTATATTTCAGATCCTGAAGATGACTAAATAGGCGAAACGTTGAATTTTGTAAATAAATATTTTAAAATAAAATTTTTATAATGATAAGGTACATCCTTTCTATTCTTTTCATTATATTGATATAATTTTGAATCTGAAGCTAAAATGCAATGCTATAAATGATTTATATGTATCAATATATATGTATTGATTATGGTTAGAGTATAATCTGTGCATAACAAATAATTTTTTGAATCTTCATTGAACTCTACAATACATATGTAAACTGTAAACTTTTTTAATTATTTGAGATGAAAAAAATATTAATTGAGAACGAAATTTTAATTTTAATTTACTGCTGAAATCACTATATCACAATATATTTCAAATTTTGGACTGATTAATTCATAATCGATTGGTTTGCATATGATATATCTCTATTAATCGGTCTACATTAATGGGAAATATATTTTCCATCAGCAGCTTAGTTAGAATTGTATTCTATACCTATTATAATGATATTTTTCTTTTTACCTAGTTGACGCATTTAGCTTTATTCCCTTAAAAACTCTTTAGTTTTCTTATACCCTATTATAAAATTATTCAACCAGAATTTAGATTAGGTTTGGTAGATACTTCTAACTATTATTTGTCCTTTGAAATTAATATTGTATTCATATACAGGGTGCAGCAGCATAACTTCCTTTTTTATTTTGCATGGCAATCAGGCTGTTGAAGTAGTAGCGGTGTGAGCGTGGTTTCATTCTAGAGACGAGGTTCTAAAGTTTTCTTTTCTTTCTTTTCAGTCGCAATCATGCGTTGGAGTAGTGAGGAACGTGCGTTTGCCATCGAAATCTACTTTTCGAATCGACGGTCTGTGATTGCAACCCAGCGCGCCTTTAGAAATCGTTTCAATATAGCCCCGAGAGGCCCTGTTCCAGAACTGAAATCAATTGTTACTTGGTTCAATACGTTCAGGCAAACCGGGAGTTTGACATATCGAAGAACTGGAGTACCTGGGCCCATCAGATCACCTGAGAACATTGAGGCAGTGAGAACTTCAATCTTGTGATCCCCACGACGTTCTGCGCGCAGACATGCTTCTGTCCTTGGGCTTTCCAATCACTTGATCAGTAAGACGAATACTTCACCATGACCTGAATTTCCATCCTTACAAGATAGCGATTGTGCAGGAACTCTCCGACCGTAATTTCACTTCAAGAAGGAACGCATGTTAGGAGCTTCTCAAAAACGTTCCTGAAGACGCGATTGTTTATTTCAGTGATGAAGCACATTTTCATTTGAGTGGATGCGTCAACAAACAAAACCTGCGTTACTGGGTTGACACCAATCCCCGAGAATTGCATCAAAGGCCTTTGCATTCACCTAAAGTAACAGTGCGGTGTGCAATTTCCTCCACTGGAATAGTTGGTCCTTGGTTTTTTGAAGAAAATAAGGTCACAGTGCCAGTGAAATCAGATCGGTATGTTAACATGTTGGAGGAGTTTTTCCTTCCACGAATTGATGAATTGGACCTTGGGATATTTGGTTCAACAGGACGGAGCAACGACTCACACTTCTAGGGCATCGATGGCTGTTTTGAGGGAACACTTTCCAGAGCGCCTCATTTCAATAAGGGGCAATTTGGAGTGGCCAGCCCGTTCCCCGATTTGAACCTTTACGATTTTTATTTGTGGGGAAATCTGAAATCCCGTGTTTATGTCAACCGTTCGAGGAGCCTACAAGACTTGAAGGCCAACATCCAAGAAGAAATTGCCAAATATATCCGCTGATACTCTGGTGCGGGTCATGGCAAATGCCAGAAATCGGTTTATACAGTGTATGGGACGTCACCTACCTGATATGATTTTCAAAAATGTGTAAAACAAGAATTTACATATGTACTATCATTATGAAACAAAAATAAAACTTGTATAATTTGTAAATCTTGTTTTATTGCCTTTTGTAAAAAGGAAGTTATGCTGCTGCACCCTGTTTTTTGTTTATTACATTTTCATGTACAATTTATTTTCCTTTTGATAACTGTAAATTTAGTAATATAGCAATAAAGTCTGATTGTATAATGATAATTTTTTGTGTAGCATTACAGTTCAATTATATGTAATTCTTAAATTCCTCTGGGGCACGATGGGACGATTAACTTAACTAATACATATAAAATCAAAGTTAGTATCAAATTTTAAATTGGAGGTTTTCTTCTTACTGGTCAAGCATCTAATAGGTTCCAACAGGATCATCTTTTTGGCATTCAGCTTCACCAAAACAAAACCATTTGATCTGAATTGCACCGTCTTCTTAAATATGATATCTCAAAATCATCATCCATATCATTTTCTTCAGTGATGATTCCTACATAATAAGATTTTGGCTCTGTATTTAATTCAACAAGGACATAATTTTCAATAACTGGCTTATTTTCTAGAGGCAAGAATTCATAATTTTTTCGTCCAGTTAAAGTATACATGTCGTTGATTTCATCAGAAGAATGATCAGGCAAATCCAATTCGTCTTCATCGGATGAGGTTAGGGTATTGACGGTAGTAGTAGGTTGGATGAGGTTAGTAGCAATATGTCAGCCAATATTGGGATTAGGGAAGCAGCAGAGAAGAGAGATGGAAAAATATAGGAGTGACTTAGTGAACCATCTAGCTATGAGAGATAGGATCTCTTCTGTATTTTCGTTGATGTACCACTTATAACAAGTTCAATTGCTGCCCCCATATGTGCTTACGAGGTCATCCCAAGATCTGTCCTTGTTCTGGATCGATGCATCTTGCAACTGTAACATATAGCTGGTTGAATAAGTTCAAAACTGAGTTCATTGGAACATACTGGGGTTCAGTGGGACACTGTCCCAGTCTTGAAATATTTTACTGTCCTAAAAGACCCCATGACACCATTTTGTGAAATATTGCAAATTACTAAACAATTGAATGAGATTGTGCAAATAGAAGCTAGGTACACTAACTATAGATCTATATCCTCATTTAAGGAGTTATACGAAACACTGACTGCTTTAAATAAGTCATTAAGTACATTTTTAATTCCTTACAAAAAAATTACTTGACTCACCCGGAAAATGAATTGGTTCTTTTACGGTGCAACCATAGCAACACTACGTTTATCGGTGATGCGAGTTGGTGAACTGCTAATAGAAGAATACTATCCTAGACAATTGACTAAAATTACCTTACATTGAAAGAGTTATTTAGACTGTCCCATTGTGCCCAGTGTCCTACTGATGCCCACCTTACCCTACCAGGATGGGCCTCAGAAAAAAATCTTATATAAATATTCCTTCATAAAATTTTGTAAAATTGTGCATTTCTGAATAAATATTCTAATTCTCATATCTTAATTACAATATCATATGAGATTAGTTAGAACAAACATAACCCTAGCTGTATTTCTAATTAAAATATACTCTAATGATAACTGAATGAACGAGCTATTATATTTTATTTACGATCAGACTATAAATTATCACTGGGCTATATAAAAAAATATTGTGAAACTAAAGAAATCAAAGGATAAAATAAGATTTAAGTGACGTAATAAGTAATCATATGCCCAATCAATCAATACGTAAAAACAATTTAAAAGTGAATGATATTCAGTTTCATATAATAAATCGAAATGCTTATTAAATGGAACTAAGTGTTTCCTTAACCTCACTCTTGGGGATTGGCCGAATAGCGTTTGAATTGCTGCTGCAAAATGAATGGCCACTTTCACAAATTACAACATTACAGTGTAATGAAACTTTATCTCGGGTTGTGATTGCAGCCCTGATTTTGAGCTCAATTTCACGCTTACTGAGATATATATGTAGGAGTTTGTGTAAATTATGCCTAGAATTACTTGAATTAACTATAAACATAGTAATTTAGTGATAATTCTAATTCACAATCGTGAAATTGTTATACTAATACACATATCATACTGTTTTCATTATTATTTGGTGTGTTCATTCAATTCTTCTCTTATTATTTTCATGTCTAACTTTCCAGAAATGAAGATAACATTAAGTATTTTAATATTTGATGGCTCCACAATAACTTCCTCTCTGGATTTAGATCATTTTTCATTCAATGACCTATATATAACATGTATAATTGTACATTGTAGAATTATATCAACCATAAAGTTAGTTACACAAATTCAATCAATCAAAAAAAAAGTTAATTTGAATGTCTGACTAGTGATATATCACTGCATGAGATAAATATTCTAATTCCCATTTTCATCAATTGAATCCCTGAATTTTTCCAGCCAAGTAATCAAATACAACTACAGTGTCGCTGTTAAGTAGGTAGAAGTGCTGGAGAGGAATTCTATTCTCTATGAAGGTATTGAATTCTATATCAAACCTGTTTTAACAAGTTCAAACCTGTTTTAACAAGTTCAAACCTGTTTTAACAAGTTCAAACCTGTTTTAACAAGTTCAAAGATGTTTTAACAAGTTCAAACCTGTTTTAACAAGTTCAAACCTGTTTTAACAAGTTCAAAGATGTTTTAACAAGTTCAAACCTGTTTTAACAAGTTCAAACCTGTTTTAACAAGTTCAAAGATGTTTTAACAAGTTCAAACCTGTTTTAACAAGTTCAAACCTGTTTTAACAAGTTCAAACCTGTTTTAACGAGTTCAAAGATGTTTTAACAAGTTCAAACCTGTTTTAACAAGTTCAAACCTGTTTTAACAAGTTCAAACCTGTTTTAACAAGTTCAAAGATGTTTTAACAAGTTCAAAGATGTTTTAACAAGTTCAAACCTGTTTTAACAAGTTCAAACCTGTTTTAACAAGTTCAAAGATGTTTTAACAAGTTCAAACCTGTTTTAACAAGTTCAAACCTGTTTTAACAAGTTTAAACCTGTTTTAACAAGTTCAAACCTGTTTTAACAAGTTCAAACCTGTTTTAACAAGTTCAAACCTGTTTTAACAAGCTCAAACCTGTTTTAACAAGTTCAAACCTGTTTTAACAAGTTCAAACCTGTTTTAACAAGTTCAAACCTGTTTTAACAAGTTCAAACCTGTTTTAACAAGTTCAAACCTGTTTTAACAAGTTCAAACCTGTTTTAACAAGTTCAAACCTGTTTTAACAAGTTCAAACCTGTTTTAACAAGTTCAAACCTGTTTTAACAAGTTCAAACCTGTTTTAACAAGTTCAAAGATGTTTTAACAAGTTCAAACCTGTTTTAACAAGTTCAAACCTGTTTTAACAAGTTCAAACCTGTTTTAACAAGTTCAAACCTGTTTTAACAAGTTCAAAGATGTTTTAACAAGTTCAAACCTGTTTTAACAAGTTTAAACCTGTTTTAACAAGTTCAAACCTGTTTTAACAAGTTCAAACCTGTTTTAACAAGTTCAAACCTGTTTTAACAAGTTCAAACCTGTTTTAACAAGTTCAAACCTGTTTTAACAAGTTCAAACCTGTTTTAACAAGTTCAAAGATGTTTTAACAAGTTCAAACCTGTTTTAACAAGTTCAAACCTGTTTTAACAAGTTCAAGAATGTTTTAACAAGTTCAAACGTGTTTTAACCAGCTCAACGATATGTTTTAATAAGTACAAAGATGTTTTACCAAGATCAAACACGGTCTAAAAATCTAAAACATTTTCTAACAATTTCAAATATTTTTTAAATGATAATGGGAATTAATTAATTAAATCAATTATATTCAATTAATTAACTTTATTAGATATATATTTTTTATTATCGTATACAAGGGGGGTATTTATTAACCAATTAAATACAGTATGAGTATCATCGAAGTTGAAGGAGATAAGATATAATATATCATTCTAATAATACACATTCACGAGATATAACGATTTTCAAATGAGTGTTGCACACATTTTTAATACTATCAAGTTTGAGAATTTGAATTACCGTCAGATTCAAGTGTCTAACTTATGAATGAATCCTTTGTGTGTTTCACCATTGTTTCTAAATGATTAAAACGATCATTACGAAGGATTAGTTCATTCTTAAATTAGACATAAAAAGAGCTGTCTAGGATCACTTACAAGCGCTTTTGCAGACTTGTTTCAATGGGAATTCATAAATGAAATAAAATTTTCTTTGAATAGAAGAGCGATGACACAAGGCGAGTTTAAAGGCTGACGAGTAAGCGATAGAGATAGTGATGAGGACACATACTCGCCCATAAGCCTACAAGAAAGCGAGAGGAAACTATCTGTTTTCTCATTAAGAAAAGGTATAAAAAGTACTCGCTGCTAGTTTACTAGCTTTTAAGGTGACACTGGCGAGTTTAGAAGCTAACAAGCTAACTTGCGAGAAGCTTTTTTACAAACTGCTAGTTCACTAGCCAATATAATGACACGTGGCGAGTTTACTAGCAGCTTGTAAACTCGCTAGCTTGTAACGAATAAACTAGCCTCGTGTCATCTAGCCTTAACTCTGAAATTCCACTGATTTTGAATTGAAATTGAATTATAATTAAACTTTTATATTCAGCGATTTAGAACTTTTTCATGAAACTGATTGAATTTATGGCTTCGTTCTATTTATCACAATATATATTTTATTTCAGCCTTGGGTTATCAAATTTGACCAAATCTGCATAGTTGTAAAGCAATATTTACTCTAAAGTTATTTTAAATCTAACCGTTGCATCATTATTAGTTTCATCATTCGTATTATTCTGTACAATGAAGCATCAAATGATCAAACATGCATTATTGTCTACTCATTATATGCTCAATATTTGCATGAATTCGCCACACCAAACTCCCATTGATTGCACGAATGATAATTATAGAGTCTATTATTTAGATAATTGCGCAGCGAAATTATCTCCTGAATATTTTATGTTAGTTTATTGGTTTTTGGTGGCAAAGGAAGCGCTATTGACTATTTATGATTAATCGTCTTATAATTCTACATCAAATAGAAGAATATGAATATTTGGCTGAATATATCATACTTGGAATAAAAATGAAGCGAAAAAGAGTATTCGCATGAGTTTCAATTTGTACAATTTTGAGAGAAAGTGAATTTTACATAAAAGTGAATTGTACATAATACTTGTGAGGAAGAATTATCCTATATTCTAATTTATGGTAGTCCAACCAATACGTGTCTCTAACACCAAGCTTCGTAATGTAGTTATATCTGAATAGATGTAAGTTAAGCAACTATATATATATATTATTGGGTGGCCGGAAGTTTCGGCTTCGGAATATTTGGTCTTAGAATTATATATGGCCTCTCAACATAAATGGCAGTTACGTAGTTTGTTGCATCCGCTAGTTTGTTGTACTGCACACTTCATGATTTTTTAATGATCTGGCAGGGGGGTTACATCGAATTCATAAGTTTTATTTATACTTCAGACCGAATATTCCGAGACCGAAAATTCGGACACCTAATTTTCCGCTCAAATCTCATGTTAAACAAATGTCAAAACATGTCAAAATTATTATTGTTACACATCATTTTACATTGGGTAATGATGTCTTCTGCTTTTAATAAATACACTACACATTTTGTACATAATTTCAACTTTTTCCATTATTATTCTTAAATATGATCATTATGATATGAGACCGAATTTTCTGAGACTGAGTTTTCCTAGAACCATATATTGCATTTCACGCTGATATATACGTTGAAATGGTTCTCATATTAATTATTTCTAAAATCAGTATGATTCAATATTAAATTTTCTGAAAGTTTAGTCCAATGAAATGTAGCTTCAGGAATTTCCATTAAGATAATTGGTGCCTCTGAAATGACACGGAAGAACTTTCTGGAAACTCCTGGAAAAATCTTTAAGATAATATGCCCAGAAGAATTTTCTATTAAAGTACTGAAAGTTAGTTTTCTTCTTTTCTTCGCAACGAAACAGCATTGTGAACCATGAATTAGTTTTTGGTGTACCTTGAACCTATTTCTAGTGATACCTTCAGTCTGTTTAAGTAAACCTTGAACCTGTTTTTCGTGAACCTTGAACCTGTTTTTAATGAATCTTGAACCTGTTTTTAGTGAACCTCGCACTTGTTTCTAGTGAACCTTGAACCTGTTTTTAGTGAAACTTGAACCTGTTTTTAGTTAATCTTGAACCTGTTTTTAGTGAATCTCGCACCTGTTTTTTGTGAATCTTGAACCAACTGGGGTCTTTTCCAGTATTTCGTATATACCTAATACATATTTAAACGCTCTCAAAAAATTCAAAGGCTGGTAACTTGGTAGTCATCAATCAGAGATGACCCAGGGGAACATTACGATGTAATATAGGCTAGTCAATCTAAGCTCAAAATAGGGTCAACCCGGACATAATTTGAAAAAAGACAAGTTCAGTACCATTAGAAGTGCAATTTCAAGTACTTCAACCATGTGAAAATCCACCGAAATCCTGTTTGAGCAAATAAAATTATTTTAATTTGAATGAGGAACTATTTAAATGTCTTTTGAGGTTTTTCACAAAGAATTTGAAAGTTCATCTAAATTTCTAACCTGCCATAATTCTTGATGCATTTGTAATTGTCTTTAAATTTTTTCTTTATTACATTAGTATTTAATTATATCTACCATTTACAAAATAAAAAAAAAAAAAATTATATGGGGGTCAGAAATTAAAAAAAAATGTAAATTTTTGATAAAAAAGTGTCATTTTTCGTTACCTTTTAAGCAGTAAATTTGAAAGAAACTACTAAATGCCGATTTCCTAAATCGAATTCGAACTTATTTTTTTTACTGAGACCGTGAGTTCACGTTAATTAACATTCTTTTAATCTTATATGCTATTCCTTTATACAGTTGAATATTTTTTTGTGTGGTAACAATTTTGTGATTTTAAATATTTTTCAATGTTTGTGTTCAATACATTTCTTATTTACTTTACAGCGGCTATTTCGTGTCGCATTAAAATTCTGTTGGAATCAATTTATTGGCTACGAGAATCCGGTTTTTCCCCTTAGGAATTGATCCAACGTATTTTCAGAACAGAAATTACCATTTAGATTTGATAGGACTTTTCCTTTTATAAATATAGATTTTTCAAAGCATTAATATTATTGATACAGTTTGCCTATAGGTATAGTCGTGGTTTGCCAGTATTGTGATAATAAATCATGACGTATGTGTTTTGGGCACATTTTGACAATATATCTCTCTACAAATATTAGATAAGCAAAAATTTCATTCGTTTTACAATTAAAAAGTGCATTGAGTTTATCTTTACTAATGACTATTATTATATCTTTTTTTCTTATATATGACCGAAAAT